>PVYJ01005541.1:10963-26479 GCA_002995095.1 Rhizopogon sp. AM-2018a | reverse complement strand
CGCTCGATCTGAACCGTTTTGGCCATGGCAAGTTTTCACTGGGCTTCAGTATTAAGAGAAGTACTTGTACGACACGAGCCAGGAGAAGCTGCAGCCTGAGAATCCGAAGCTACTTATCTCACTAAAGCTTTCGTTCAACATTCGCATTGTTCACAACCCAATCCACCCAAACTACATATGACATCATTTTTAGTGTGCAATCTGTCAGCCAATCAAAAGTCGTTCATCTTGGACGGTGCTGTGCGAGTCGTGTTCTCCTGTGGGCGAACGGGCGCTGGGCTGCTCGTCCTTCAACTGCATTTTACCACCATCCCAACGAGCACTGAACTATTTCAAACACTCCTACACCCTGCGATCTTCATCCATCGATAGATTCGATACCTGACTTTTTCCTTAAGTCTTCAAGGACTTTAGTGTTTCACATTTTACATTTCCCTCTGAAGATTGAAGTTACTCCTTGAAATTTGGTTTTGGTTAACATCTTCGTATGTTTTGTCTACATAATTATCCGATGCGACTCTAATGTCAAACACCTAGCCCCCAATTCGATTTCGCGCCATCCCCTTTCATCATTTGAATTTTGTATCACGATCCCTTTGTCAATGAGTTATTCGGATCAATGTCGGTAGTTCTATATCCTATCCCTGTCCGTATCTGACTTCGTTAACAAGATCCCGGTGATGCTCGCTCATCTGAAGGAGCTTGGGAGAAGTTATCTCAGGTTGCTGTCAAGGGTGCTGAGTATAATTCCCGTGAACGCCAGCCACATCCGAAATGTTTGAAAGAAACCCGGGTGGACCTGCTCAGCCACATCTACGGGTTATTAGATAACCCAGAGAAGAGTCAACTCATTTGGTTGCATGGCACTGCGGGCGTCGGAAAGTCCGCTGTTGCGTTCACTGTCGCCGAAAGGTTGAGGGGTCTGAAGGTGGCAGAGCATGCGACTAGCAAGCGGCTGGCGGGAACGTTCTTTTTCTCCCGCAAATACACGAAACGCTGCACGACAGGATATTTCTTTGCGACGCTCGTCTACCAGCTTGCCAGCAATTTTTCCTGCATCCGGGACGACGTCAAAAGAGCTATCCGCGAGAATCCCGCCCTTCTTGACCCCGACAAGTCCCTTGAAGACCAGATGGAGGCGCTCTTTCTCCAACCTCTCCGGAGCCTTCGGCTCAGACTGCGCGGGTCTCCACCTTTGGTCTTTGCCATTGACGCCCTTGATGAATGCACTTCCGAAGCTGAGATTACCGATCTCATATCCCTGCTTGGCCAAGCTCTACTTGAACCTGATCTGCCAGTGACCCACATTCTGCTCACGAGTCGAACGGAAGCGCAAATCCGTAACGCCTTCCATAAAGAAGAGATGCGCTCGCTGGTGTGCGAGATACCGGTGAAAATCTCTGGGGAAGGTGTTGCTACCATCATTTCGTTAGATGGCGCAGATGTTGACAATGACATCTGTATTTTCTTGGAGCATTCGTTCAAAGAGCTGCGAAGTCGTTATCCGAATTTCCCGCAACTGAAGGAGGATGAACTCGTACGGCTAGCTAGCCGAGCGGGCAGACGTTTCATTGTGGCGTCTACGATGATGAAGTTCATTGATGACGGATACAACGATCCCGGCGATCGGCTTCAGCTCATGCTCGAGCTGACGAGCAAACTGCTACCAGGAACGGAGATGTACAAGTTATATGACCGTATCATCTCCACCTGTACCAACCCCAAGCGGGCATATCTTCACTTGTCTGTCGTTGCTGCGCTTGCGGACCCTCTACCGATCTCACAAATCTCGGAACTTCTTGGCTCTGGTGAGGGCAGGGATGTCGAGACGGTGCTGGTGCAGTTACGATCTGTCATGGATATTCCTACCGATAGCAGTCTCCCCGTCAATATCTATCACTCGTCCGTCCGTGATTATGTTTCCAATCTCTCAAACTCTAGCCTCCCCGAAGTACAATGCGTCAAGCCACCCCACTCGCTACTCGCTCATTCCTCATTCCGCTTGATGATACAACACCTTCCAGAAAGCACAGCCCTCCTGGATGCACTCTCAGAATTGAAGAGACAGAGTCATGCTATGCAATCTCACGATCCCCAGAGCTTGAAGCATTCGTTAGCCTTCATCATGAAGCGACCAGAACCTCTACAAGTTATTATAGGTCTGTCATGGCTTCGGGGAGATCGCGAGTTTCATTCCTGGCTAATGACCCGGGATGGGCTTGCCTGGCTAAAGACCCTGGATGGGCAAGACTGGCTGCAGACCCAGGGTGGGCAAGGCTGGTTGCAGACCAAGAGTGGGGGGGATTGGTTACAAAGCAGTGGGCAAGGCTGGTTGCGGACCAAGAGTGGGAGAGATTGGTTACAAAGCAGTGGGCAAGATTGGTTACCAATCCCAATGAGAGGGCCGAAGGCCCACCGGGGGCAGCAAGACTGGCCGCTGACCCAGAAAATGCAAACCTGGCTGCAGACCCAGGAAGGGATACTCTGGCTGCAGACCCAGGAAGGGCAAGACTGGCTGAAGCACCAAGATGGGCAAGACTGGCTGTTGACCCATTGGAGAGTCCTGCTGCAAATAGAGGATGCACAAGATGATTGGTTGCAGACACATGGAGGGCTGGACTGGCTGCAGACTCAGGATGGGAGAGACTGGCTGAAGAATAAAGAAGGGCATGGCTGGCTGCAAACTTGGTATGGGCAAGACTGGCTACAGACCCAGGGAGGCCAAGGCTGGTTGAATAATAAAGAAGGGCATGACTGGCTGCAGACCTGGTGTGGGTATGACTGGCTGAAAATCTCATGTGGGCAAGCCTGGCTGCAGACCCAGGGATGCCAAGACTGGTTGAAGAATAAAGGAGGACATGGCTGGCTGCAGACCCAGTGTGGGCAAGACTGGCTGCAAACCCCATGTGCAAAGGACTGGCTGCAGACCCAGGGAAGCCAAAACTGGTTGATGAACCAAGATGGGCGGGACTGGCTGTGGACGGTGGATGGGAGGGATTGGCTGCAGACATCAGGAGGACGAGACTGGTTGCAGACCTTGGGGGGGCTGTACTGGCTGCAGACGGTGGGTGGGGAAGACTGGCTACAGACACTAGGAGGGCAAGACTGGCTGCAAACAGTGGGTGGGAAAGGCTGGCTAAAGACACCAGGAGGGCAAAACTGGCTGCAGCCCTGGAGGGGGCAAGACTGGCTACAGTCCCAGAGAGGGACACACTGGTTGCAGACTCAGGATGGACGAGACTGGTTGCAGACATCCCATGGACAGAAATGGCAGTCTACTCCTGCTGCATCTTTCTGGGTAACAATGGAAGAATTCTCCAATGCACTGGAAGAAATAAGCAAGTACACAGTTGTCCCAGAATTATCTTGCCTGCCAACCTTTCAAGTCATCCAGCAGTTCACAAGCCTACCAGACTTTTTAATGTTTCCGGCATTCCTGGCATTAAGATACTGGAGTCGTTCAAGTTTGACCTATAAATTGCCACAACCTCCTTTTCCATTCAACATGGAGGTCATCCATACTATGAAGGCCTTTATAAATTTTGCAAGAACAACACAGGAACAAATTCAACCTCTTTCTAACGCTTTGGGCTATGCATGTCAAAATTGGGCTGTTCATCTCTCAAGAGCCGCCCATCCACAGGACGATATGCTTGACCATGTATTCCAGGCTTTCTGGAATGGTCATCTCCTCTCCTGGCTCCAAAGGCAGTGGTATTTGAAGGGTCTGCATTCTTGCCTTGTCATTTTATTCGAAGGGCAGGAACTTGCAAAGGTGACTACTTCCAATGATTCCAGCAACTCAGCCTCTGACACCCACAAAGAAACATCTTGCATACCAAGAAGTTCAACTTCAACTCTAATGTTCACTGACGCGCGATGGCATGTTGTGGCATGCTTATGCGCGTGTACCTTACAAGGGTACAATTGAACCGTCAGAGCTTAAAATGTAGGATATCATTTGTCGCTAGAGTCTCAATTTATCTTGTCTATTACATTTTACACGGCGTGGCTCGATACGAGAGACATTACATCTTTCTGATGTACTAACGCGGTGAATGGAGTTTCCCAGTCTCCTACACACTCACTTCTCCCGGCTCTGTCCTCTCGTGGGCAGACCAGATAGAAGGAAGATAACACAGTTATGACATATCTCTCTAGGAGGCTACCACGCCGCGTGGAGGCCTCCACGAACGACAATCACGGTGAATTCGTTCGTAGCTTAGCCTACTATCCGTTCACATGACAGTACAGAGTCAAGTCCGCTGACGAACCTGACTCTGAAGATCAAGTATGTACTTACATAAAGCAAATTCGCTAAAACTTCAGGAACCGATTCGTCAAAGCGCCTCTTGGGGCCTGGTGGCCGCGCAGGAACTCATGAAGTCCCTCGCCAGTGTGATACTCAATTGCCTCGAGGAGAGAACTTTACCTCTGGAGGTATGACGCAGAGTATAATCGTTTGCGTACTCATCGTAACAAGTTGCGTCTATATTGACCGTCCGAAGCTCCAGAGATGTTTCTCAGACACAGACAGACAGTCCAGAGGCATTAGGTGTGTCGTTTCTACCCTTCTTTCTATCCTTCTTTGGTGCAAGCTCACTCAAAGCAGACCATCCCTCATCAATTGTTGAGGCCAGCTCACAATCCCCATCGCATGGCATTCCTGCGAACGATCTCGCAAGCTTGTTTGCTTCACTGCCACAAACTAAATCCTCACAACCCAGCGTCTCCCTCGTTAACAATAATGCCTCTCCGTCCACCTTACCACCTTACCACCCGTTCTTACCTCCGCATCTACCGACGTCATTCTGGGTACCACTTCAAATGATTGGTGATAGGCAGTCACTGATGCTTAATAGGTCGTTATTAATGGAGTAGAGTTATTAGGTGGCATACTCGCCTTCGGCATCGTTAGGAGGCTTGGTTGACACGGTGACATATTCTTGACATCATCTTCATTGACTCTCGTTGCAGGTGAGGGTTGCAATCATGGACTATGGGAAACGTCTTGGAAAGTGGCACCTCCGTGAATTACGGGAAAAATCGTAGAGGCGCGGATGGCGCGACGCCGCACCTGCAAAGTACTTTAGTCGCTGCATTACAGTCCTTCGCCAACTCTTCCCGAGGGCCCTCCAAACTGCCTCAATAACACATGTTGAAGATTTATGGTGAGTCAGACTCATCTGTCACTTGACCAGGAATTTGAAGCTTCTTTAATATCCTCCGATACTATCACGCAGACTCGTCTTCCCTCAAGCTCAAGGCTGGAAATCTTACGGCATATTTCATATTGCCGCTGTTCTTTTTCTTGAGACAGCAAACGTTTCAAATATAAAGGGTAAGGTTCAACTCGTGTCGCAATTAAACTGATTATCATCAACGTTTCAGGCAGATGTCTTGGGTTTTTCTTTTCTTCTTACGATGTTCCTCGATATTCATGATATGCCTCACTGTTGGTGCAGGTCCCGTCAGAACAGTCACTTCATTGTTTTCTTTCCCTAGTTCCTTTACTGTCGGAACCTGGGCGGTGCGCGAAGGCAACGTTATACGGTTGGTGCCTTGTGGAAATAAGAAACCCAATGCACAGGTGCGGTTTGTTTCATAAGAGTTGTTCGAAGCCGTTGACTTCATGCACCAACATGGTGTGACGCACCTGAACCGGAAGCCGCCCAACGCCGTCATCCCCCTGAACGGAGCCCGTCTGTTTATCATCGACTTCAACAGATCCGTATGCGTCAAGGCGTCAGTACTAACGGATATTTTCTGCCTGAAATCGTGACTAGAGATGGCCCCGATACAGCGTGCTCCGTGCGGACTTGTGATCCAGTGGAAAGATGTTACAGGAACTGTGTTGCTCCTGTAGGCCATTCCTAGATCACGGCACGATGCTCGCGATGACTCGACATCTTATGGATGAAGGGAACCTATAATGTCAGACGTGCTGGAAAAGCTTATCAGGTTGATATTGATACTAGGTCGGGTACCTAGGGTCATGTGCTCCATTTTGTGTGCATCTTGCGCGAACACTCATTGACTTGTTCTGACAGGTCTTCCTCTGTTACCCCGTCGGAAATGAGCAAGAGCTGGATATCACAAGTATACCATATTATGTATCGCTCTTCTCTTACGTTCAATGAGAACAGTTGTAGTCAGTGTGACCATACCAGTAGGCAGCTCCGGCTCATCATTGCACAATGGGGCTTGGATGGCAAGAGCTGTGCTCTCGTGGGCTGGCGTGTACCAGGGGACTGCTATCCATGGTGGACATGAGTTTTCCGCTCTCATGAGACATTCTATGGGGACAGTCAGGCTTCATAGGTATCATTGCCTTGTAGATGCCGATGCGCCGCCCTCACATATCTGGAAACTATCATAAAGTAGTCGCATGGATCGCAACTAGTGCTGTTACCTTTATCATTGTCCTCAGATATACTGACACGCCAAGACAAAGTGCCAGTGAGACGACTCTCTTCTGCAGCGAGGATCACTTCAGTAAACTATGAGAATCCTCGACTGGGCCTATCAGCATCTTAGAATTTTGCATGAATCAGCTCTGTGCGGTGAGAAGCACAGGCCGGGTGAGAATAAATGGGCATGAAAGAAGGGGAAACGTCACGATTAAACTCACTTTGAGATACATATGACAGCGGCAGGCGTACTGCCTTCTACGTAACGAGGACTTGCTTGTGTATATCATGATGTCGAGATGTCGATCGATAGGTTCGTAGAGTCGTTAGAGGTAGAAGGGTGGTTATCGACGCCTTTCCGTCAGACTCGAATTTGCCAAAAAGCTGCGGAGTAGCGATCCAAAACGATGTAGTCCAAGTAGAATCTCTGACGTTTGATCCATCTGCCGACAACTGAACGTTGAACACGAGGGCGATGGAGTAAGTGACTATGCGAAAATGAATTCAGAAAGGAACACGGAGACACGTAAGTCGTCGTATGGTCACTGGTGTTATGTCACCGTGATTCCGCGTCTACTTATATTTCACACCCGCAGCATTGATCAGTGCCAGGCACGACATCCACTTTGTGATTTTTGAACTCTTGAACACATACACCACACAACTCACTCGCCGGAATGTCCTCTGACGCCGCTCCTGCCCCGTTGATGAAGATTGATCTTCCATCCCCCGAGGAGTTCAGGAAGAGGAAAGTTGCACTGATCTCAGGTTTGTTTCATCTCATCTCTAATCTCATTGCTGGTGTATCGCATGCATGCTGAATATCCTGTGCGACAGGAATAACTGGTCAAGATGGATCGTATTTGTGAGCGAGTTCCTTATCCACCTTAATTCCCTCCTCATCTCCCGATCTACATAGGGCAGAGCTTCTGCTGGAGAAGGGATATGAAGTGCACGGTATAATCCGTCGCTCTTCCAGTTTCAACACTGGTCGTCTAGAGTCACTTTATGCGGACCAGCATGAGCGTACGTTCCAAGTAGTATCGTGTGACCTGCGTGTTCAGCGATCTCCGCAGGGCCGAATAAATTTAAGCTACACTATGGTGATCTATCCGACAGCACCAACCTCGTCTACATCCTCGCCCAGGTTCTCCCCTCAGAGATCTACAACCTTGGTGCTCAATCGCACGTCAAGGTCTCTTTCGAGATGGCAGAATACACCGCCGATGTCGATGGCCTTGGTACCCTGCGCCTCCTCGACGCCATCCGCACCGTCGGGCTTCACAAGCATACGCGCTTCTACCAAGCCTCGACCTCGGAGCTCTACGGAAAAGTCGTCGAGACCCCACAGAGCGAGACGACACCTTTCTATCCTCGCAGCCCGTATGGTGTCGCCAAGCTGTACGCATACTGGATCACGGTCAACTACCGCGAGGCGTACGGTATATATGCGTGTAATGGAATCCTTTTCAACCACGAGAGCCCGAGGCGAGGGAGGACCTTCGTCACGAGGAAAATTACCAGGGCCGTTGCAGATATCAGCGTCGGCAAGCAGCACTGCTTGTACCTCGGTAACATCGATGCGCAAAGAGACTGGGGACATGGTGAGATTACTTATTGTTGCATCGTCCCCGGCTAAACATGCTTTTCATAGCCAAGGACTACGTCGAGGGCATGTGGCTCATGCTCCAGCAGCCTACACCCGACGATTTCGTCCTTGCCACAGGCGAGACTCACCCTGTGCGAGAGTTCGTCGAGAAATCTTTCCAAGTTGTCGGAGTAACAATAAAGTATGCATGCCGTCCTAACATACATCGTACCTGACGTGTTATCGGCGTATAGATGGCGCAACTCTGGTGTGCAGGAAGAGGGCTATGAGGCTCAGAGCGGACGAGTAGTCGTCAAAGTCGACCCCCAGTACTTCCGTCCCGCAGAAGTCGAGTACGTTTTCTTCATAGCGCCTTTTCCTGCAAACACTTATGCTTGTACAACAGCCTTCTCCTCGGCAACCCGGCCAAAGCCGAGCGTGTCCTTGGATGGAAGCGCCAGGTCGACTTTGACTCTCTCGTGAAGGAGATGGTGACTGCGGATTTGAAGGCGACGAAGAGCCTTGTCGAGGACCAAAACTGATGAGAATTACTGAGGCTATAAATGGAGCTATGGATTGCAGTTGTGCGACTACGTACGATTGACGAGGACTCTTTCTCTCTTTGTGGACTGGTATCGTACTTAGCATTTTCGCAACCCAAGTAGTTTTCGATCTGTAAAGAAAGGGTGATTCCGATCCTTCTGAAAAGCCAGGTCATTGCGAAATTCGAGTTGATATGCTATGTCCACCGAAGGTCGTGTTTCTTGCCAAGTTGCGGAAGTTAAAACTCTTCCAGTCACCCATACAAATAATTGTATGCTGTGTGCTATGTTGTGGGGAATATACAGACAATACATGTGGGGATTCCGTGTAGAAATGCTAGTAGTACAGAGAAAGTTGTCAGAGGATATCACCACTCATCATAACTTCGCTTTGCTTGTCATAAGAGTCGAAGCTGTCTTCAAGCTCACAGCTGCCGTTGTAACCAGCTCATCGACACTAGGCCAAGATGTCAGTAGAATCCAGAACATAAAACAGGACATCATACATCTCCTTCGCTGGCTTGATATCCTGCGAAAGTATATTAGTGGGCGCGTTTCAAAATATTCGTTGGACATACACTGATGGATCCTGCTACTTTACCCATCAACCCTGCAGTGATCATGTAAGACAGACTATATCGAACACAGCAATGATTACTTACACATTCGCCCCTCCAGAGATTTCTCAGGATGTTTCTCTAGCTCGACGTCGTGTGGGACCTTGCCACGTGCAACCAGTTCCGAAATTTCCCCTTGCCGCTGAGTCTCCCAGTCTGCAACGTAAGGAGTCTTCCGCACATGCAACGGACGACCACTGTAGATGATGGTACGAATAATATCGTCATAACCAGCTGAGATAACCAGTTCTTTATGTTTTGGGGGAGCACCTGCTTCGACACTGGCTACAAAGCGTGTGCCGACCCAAACACCGGATGCACCATACCTCAATTAGAAAAAATTGTCACTAGCGAGCGAGGCGTATATGTCGGAAGTGCTCACGAAAGTGCGGCAGCGAGACCACGGCCATCTGCGATACCTCCCGCGGCCACGACGATAACTGGTTCACCCGTTAAAGGGCTTTTGGCATTCCTGCAAATGTCTACCGCTGTTGGTATCAGAATCGAGAATGG
Organism: Rhizopogon sp. AM-2018a; assembly: GCA_002995095.1. Taxonomy (NCBI): domain Eukaryota; kingdom Fungi; phylum Basidiomycota; class Agaricomycetes; order Boletales; family Rhizopogonaceae; genus Rhizopogon; species Rhizopogon sp. AM-2018a. Next base: position 16,809 of record PVYJ01005541.1, on the reverse strand, counting down.
CGTGTCGCCGGTGTGGCCACCTCCTTCGCCACCTTGCGCACAAATGATGTCAACCCCTAGAAGAATGTTGGAAAACGGTTAGTGAAGTCAAACGAGCCTCGCACCTTGCTGAAGGGCTTTGGTGACATGCTAATACATGATTCAGACACAAGAAAAAGCATTTCCTTAGGGAACGTATTACCTTTGGATGACCAACCATACTAATATATCTTTAGTAGTTGCAACCTCGCGTCCGATATGGGCATACGTACTTCATGACGGGAATTCCAGCAGCATGAAGCTTATCAACAGCTTCTTTCGGTGGAACCCCTATAGCCGAAACGAAAAGTGCAGCTCCGCTGTTGATGATGACGTCCAATAACTGGTTCAGTTGACCATCTGTGTAATCATACTAAAGGCCGCAGGCCGCTCTGTGACACGTTTCTATACCTGAATGAAAGAATATGCTTACATTGGTCTTCCGGGCACTTCCACCCACTTGAGGAAGCAGGAGATCTACACCAAATGGCGCTTTCTTGTCTTCCAGATAACTCTTGAGTTCATTAATGGATTCCTGGAGCATCTTGGGGCTCTGGCGAACACCGCCGATGACACCAATGCCACCGGCATTGGTCACTGCTGCAGCCAACCTGGGCCCTGCGGCGACGTTCATGCCTACACACATGTAAATTCCAGCGTGAGCATCATAACATGATAGAGCCACCTGCGAGCATGACAGGATGATTAATCTTGAAGAGGCGTGTCAGGGGTGTCGAGAAAACTGGCTGCGAGGACGGCATGATGAATGTGAAGTACCAAGACGAAGATTACTCTTCAACAACGCCTTACTATTTGAGGCGCGCTGGCATGGGCAAACCCACGCACAGCTCGGTGTTCGGACTAGCAAGCCTGGGGGCCGGTTGAGAGATACCATTTATCCTGAAAATCACGTGCGAAATTTGACCATACAGCTGATGACTAATCAAGACTATCTTTGTTTCCGGCTTATACCATGGCAGACAAATGTCCAGTTGACCACGGCACTCATTCTTCAGATCAGTCCTGTCCTGTCGATCACAAGTCTCGCTCGACATGGGCTTCTATCCTGCCAGAGAGCAGCGCAGCGCACCCAGTCAGCACATCCTCGCTGTCGACTGAACGGGAGGTGTCTTCTATACCCCGAACAAGTGATGGCAATTGGGTATACCCTTCCGAGGCTCAGTTTTTTGCAGCCATGATGCGCAAAAACCATAATCCGCATGCTGGAGATATGAAGACTATCATTCCTATCCACAATGCCGTGAATGAACGTGCATGGTCAGAGCTGCTGAAGTGGGAGTCCGGGAGAGGTGGTGAAAAGTGCGGCGGAGTAAAGCTTGTAAACTTCAAGGGTCGACCTAATGACCTGACGCCAAAAGCTCGACTCATGACCTTGTTCGGGTACGCGCTTTAGTCCACAAGTTCATGCGGGAACGCTGATATTTGTTTTGTAGGTACTCTGCTCCCTTCGATCGTCACGACTGGGTGGTCGAACGATGTGGAACCCAAATTCGATACGTGATCGACTTCTATACTGGACGGGGCGCAGGGCCGTCGTCGAATAATGTGTCTTTCTATCTTGATGTTCGGCCCGCCTTAGACAACTGGGAAGGAGTGAAAATGAGAGCTGAAAACATTTGGCAGGACTGGTTTGGAAGTGTTCGCAGTAGCAGCACCCCATCTCACTCATCGGCGCAGTCTTAACACTCTTTCAACTCCCCTACGTATCTTATATCCCTCATTGTTTAATAATCATGAACACCACACTCTGGCACAATGAGAGAAACTACCGTTTGCCTCGTATTCGAACTTTCTTCGTAGGCGGACGCTCTTCGGGTTCATCATCACTTTCGCTCCCCTGTTCTTCACTGTGCTCGTCATCGCTGTCCTCCACTTCGCTTATCTCTTCGTCTTCATCCCATTCATCATGACCTTCTGCATCAAATTCGTCGTGCTCAGCCTCACTAGCTTCCTCATCGGAATCATGTTGGTTCTTTCGCAATGCTTGTTTTTCCGCTTTCTTCCGTTGCACGTTGCTTTCTTGTTCTTCCCTTCTCTGCTTCCGCAACCTCTCCTTCGCAGCATGAGAAGCCTTTAGTGCAGCAGCTTCAGCCTTTGATTTTTTGACTGTAGAAAAAAGATCAGTTTATCCTTGCATTATATACCTTATCTGTGACGTACCAAATTCATGGTATAGCACAGCGCCGTCCCTCCCTGGAGCGCCTTCAGCAATTTTAATGAGCCTGAGCTCCATCCTCGGGCCAACTTCGCTCAGTCGGACAGCTTTCTTCTGCCCTTTCTTGTTATTCCGACCAACATAATCATCCGCCAACGACACTGCATCGCCGTCATCCCCAGCAGCGCTCGAAGCTGATGAAGCTGCGGACTCATACCCGTCGCTTCCTGGGCCAAGCTCCCCTCTTTTCCTGAGCAAAAAGTCCGCTACATCTTTCTCGTTTCCAAGGTCCAGGAACCCACTCGAGGAGTGAGCTGTTGATTTTTTGGGGGCGCCTTCGAGCACGCGCCGGACGCGCTTCGAGACGCCATAAGGTTTTACAGTGATGACATAGTGCCGGAAGTCGACGGTCCCCCTGTCTGCGTTGTATGCTATGAGGACGATCCGACGGCAGTTGGAGAGTGACATCGTGTTCGGGGACAATGGGGGGAAAAGGGATTGGAATGATTTCATGAGCAGAGGGAGATGCGGGGGCGTTTCGGGTGATGGTGGGGGGAATGAAGCAAGGACTACCTGTAAATATGACCATGGTTGGATGACTGATCGCCAATACCGCAATATGATACTCACCAGCGGGGCTGTGAGATACTCCATCCCCATGCTTCGTGAGGATCGAGAAGTTTTCATGATGTCTTTCATCAAGCTATATCGCTCCACGCGGAAGCTAAAGGTAGGACCAGCAGGAAGTCGAACCATGCGAAGTGACGGTGCGAGGTCTGTAAGCGTAAGAGCCAGCAAATGGGTGACTTTCAGCGTAGGAGCCATAGTCAGGTAGTCTTTTAATTTGTTACGGTTACGTTCCTGCATTCAGACGCACATCAGCAAAGACACTTATGACAACAAGATAAACAAAAACTTACCTTCAGACGGCTCGCCGTATTTGGTTCCATAACTTTTCGTAGATCACGGACCAGCTGAGTGAGCGAAGAGCCCACTTGTCCGTGTTTGATAATGAAGGACTTGGGTGCACCATCATCGGCGCTCTGTGCAGCTGCCCCTGCACCCTTCAAATGTGTGCGATTCTTGCGTCTGCGAGCCATTAAGGATTTGAAGAAATTTCCTTCAGCAGATCAGGTTGCATTGAACTTGAAGCGGCTGTTTAGCCCTATTTGCCAACACCTTCAGGATTCACCAGGCGTAAACAAACTGTAACACTCCAGTACTGACGAACAAAAGCTATACGTGTATTCAAAGATTTGAAAGCTCCAATTACAGTAAGGATATGTGAATGATCCCAGCCAATCCACAGGTCAAATTCCAAGACAAATAGATAAGTACGAGACCTATGGCCAACAAAAACACGGCGGAAATGATACAGCACATGGCAAATCATGCTACACAACGAGATGGATCGCAGAAAAACAAAGGGATCATTCAACGGGTTGGGTGGCCTGCTGATGATAGCCCAAGGGTGATTAAAGACACAAGGGGAGGCGCTAGACGAGGGGTAGAAATCAGATGGAAACATGTTTATGCTATAGTTGAGCGTGAAACACTCAGGGGAATAAATAATGAGTTCTCTGATTAGAATTCACGAAACTGGTATGTTATAGGGTCGAAGCGACGATGGAGCGGAGGAGGGCCTTCTTCCATGACGAGACCGGGCATATCTTCGAGTGACGGGTGAGGAAGGTGCAGGAAATGCCGAGTGTCATCCAGTGACGTCGTGTGTGGGATGATCGGTGCCTTTGATCGGTGTGGGTGAATAAAATAACAGGATTTAAGATACGTTTCTTACCTTGATTTCACACCGTTCTAATGCTTCCCAATCGACGCCTCGGAACCAAGGATGGTTTAGAATATCTTGTGGTCCACCTATCATATTGCCAAGACGCTTGCTTCGGTCAGGATTTAAGAACACTTTGATGAGCTCTTTGGAGAGCCGATCCATGGTGCGAGGCCAATGAATACTGCCGTGTAAAATTTTCTCGTAGATACCGTAGGCGGTCTCATCAAAGAATGGAGGATAGCCGACCAGCATCTCGTAGCATAAAACACCGCACGCCCACCAATCCGCGGCTTTTCCGTGACCGTCGGACTGGATGATTTCTGGGGCAAGGTACTCAGGCGTACCGCAGAGGGTCCAGGTACGGTCGTCGACAATCTTGGCGAAACCAAAGTCGGTGAGTCGCAGGTAGCCGCGGGAGTCCAGGAGTAGATTTTCGGGCTTGAGATCACGATATATGATGTTAAATGAGTGTAAATATTTGAGGGCGAGGATAATATTGGCGAGATAGAATCGGGTGACGTCAGGGGTGAAACGGCCTGCGCGTCGAAGATGTGTAAACAGTTCCCCACCGGGGATATAAGACATCAACATGTAAATGTTGAGACTATCTTGGAAGGTTGCAAACAGGTCCACTACGAAAGGGTGCCGCACACGTGAGAGAATGTGCCGTTCTGCGTTGACATGCTCGACCTGGCGGAGGCGTACAATCTCGGTTTTACGCAAGACTTTCATTGCAAAGATGTTTTGAGATCCTGCGGCCGCTGTTTTCAGGCGGACTAGGAGCACTCTTCCAAAGGTGCCAGTGCCTGTCAAATAATCAATAAGGGGACGTGGGTCTCGGTAAGACACGGTGACAAACCAAGAGCTCCTTTGACCTCAAAGTCGAGCAGCCTAAGCACTCCCCGTCTCTGCACGTGGACTGCTTCATCCTCCAACGATCTCGCAGGTCGCTTTGGCGGTGACCTAGATTGTGGTGTCATCAGAGGAACCTGTGGCTGCTGCCACAAGGGCGTAGAAGTTTGAATTGTCAAGGAAGGGCGTTCAACTTGCTCTGGCTGATGGTTCGTGGGTTCCTCTTTGTCCAGCGGCATCGCATTTGTGGCATCATCTTCGCTGTTACCTGGAGAGATAGGAGGAGTGATGGGCCCTTGGCCAATTTTGGCTGTCGATTCACCAAAAAATGGGGCCCCAACTGGGTTGTCAAATGCAACACCCGAGGAGACAGATGATGACGGATGGGAGGATGGTGGAAGAAAATTGTGCATCCTTGCACTCAGGCTGGAGCAAGATATGAACTGGAGAATAAATGTTAAATGTGCTAGCAAAACAACATCATACAGAATGACAGACCGAAGAAAAACAAAACGATTGATGCTTTCTCTTTCCCTGACCTGGGGTAGATTCTAGAAACGAAAGTTGATGAAAACGTAGAATCAACACGGAGATACACTGGTGTTAAATGAAGGAGAAGCAAAAGGAGGCAAGAGGAAACAAAAGGCGTACAGATACGCCTGGTGACTGGTTAGCCAGTAACTGGATGTCAACGGAAAGGAATGATGATAACCTGAGCCTAAGCGTGAGTTCGCAACACGATGGTTGCCGCCAACAGCCGCCAACTTGAATATCATGACAAGCGTGCCCCCGTGACGTGTAAACTCTCGTAACTGACTGTAGCCGAACGTATGTAAAGTGGCGTTGTTCCTTCCCCAGGCCCAGGACCCGGCGGCGCCGACAAATGAACAAAGTTAAGTATACAGTGCACGTGTAACACTTAACCTTGCACCTTATGTTTCCTTCAACCCAACACTGGACGCTTTGACCTGTTTTACTTGGATTTCACTCAGGGAGTACCGTGGTGTGGAC
>PVYJ01005541.1:0-10942 GCA_002995095.1 Rhizopogon sp. AM-2018a | reverse complement strand
TAATACTAGTACTTTAGTCAATTAGCCCTGGCTTATAGAAAGAACCCTTCCTTCTATGCTCCGCGAGTCCGCCTAGGGGAAGCCACAAAGGATGAAAAGTAAAATCCCTTCTTTCTATGCACGGACAATATTAATACGGAGCCCCGGCCGTAAACCTGTGCCAGTGACGCCGACTCACGCGTACACGTATGGGTGCAAGACGATTGAGACCTCCCTTCTGCGGGTTGGGTAACTGTTTATTTTGCAGTGAGGACTGGTTCTGCAAAGCGGGTGCTATGCCAGTGGCATGTTCACCGGGCTATCCCCTTGTAGGTATATCTGCTGGGAGGCGCTAGCTACTAGTAATTAGTCTCTTCTAGGCAAAACTTAGATGAAGGAAGACATCAACAATCGTTTCTTCTACACTAAGACTATCTACGGAGTTGCATCAGTGGCCCCATGTGCTGCTCGGGAGGTATGACTCATTCTAAACATGCGCAACTCCTAAGAAACCCGTGTTTATTTTTGCCTGTCCAATACAATCATGACTTAGAAGCATACTTGGATCCGCCGGAAATTTTATAATTACAACTTTGAAAGAAAGAGATCGACGTGACTAGAAGACAGGGTGACACGACGCATAAAATGGACAACTTCAGACTCCTGACTGAGATTGGTTCTGGAACTTCGAGGATATATTTTATGCGCAAGTCAGGTGTAAGTCACGAGAGTCATTGCAAATGCCTATCTTTGCAAGTTTCTGCCCTTCGAATAAAATAACGAGGCAAGACTGTAGACCTTCAGGCACCACTGCGTTTCGAACCAGGAGGGGAGATGATGATTCCAGAACTCCTTGTATATATGGTTGAGCGTATCATGTCATGGCTTCGGAGCTCGAGAGATGGATGACCCAAATTTGGAACGCATATTTCAGAGCGTCGGAAGCTGATCGACTTCGTTCCCGTGCTTCGTTTGCGAAAATCACGAAGGCCGCCACAGCACGGATGATCTCAATGTCTGGTAGTAAACGGCCTTGTGGTAATAGACGTGGAATGATCCAAATGCCTTAGTGCCAAGAATGCGAGAGACATCGAAGATCCGGCAAGCTCTTGAACTACTCGATTATGTACTTGAAATTCCGGGATATCAATTGTGTACGAGCTGAAGCCGATCGCGGGGATCATTGTATCCATCATTAATGAATTTCATGATCGTAGATGCTACCTGCCTGCTCGGCTCGCCAGCCGCGAAAGTTCATCCTCCGTTGGCGGAACAGCAACTCCGCAAATTTATGAATTAATGCTTCAGGAAAATATAAAAATGTCGTTGTCGACGTCTGTGCCCTACAACGAGATCGCAGTTGCGACACCCTTCCCAGAAGTTTTCACTAGTATCTCGTCCCCAGCAGGCGCACCTCTTTTTCGAACATTGCTTCACGGATATGCGCTTCCAAGCGAACCGTGAGCAGAATATAAGTAACTGGCAGATCAGGGAATGAGATCAGCGGTCTCGGCTTCGGATGAACAGCCTTCGAAGGAACGGAGAAAGAGCACCTCCATTTGATCGTGAAGTTAGGGTCTAGAAGAGCGGGATTCATGTGGATAGCTATGTTCACGTCGTCCCGGATGCTGGAAAATTTGATGGTAAACTGGTAGACAAGCGTCGCAAAAATATCCGGTTGTGCAGCGTTTCGTGTACTTGCACGAGAAAAATAATGTTCCTGCCAGCCGCTTTTTGGTAGTCATCTGTTCTGTCACTTTCAGAACTCGCATCCTTTCAGCTATAGTGAATGTAAAAACGGACTTCCCGACGCCTGCCATGCCATGCAGCCAAATGAGGCTACTCTCCTTCTGGTTGTCTAATAATCCGTGAATGTGGCTGAGAAGGTCCACCCGGGTCCCTTCCAAACATTTAGGATAGGGCTGGCGTTCACGGGAGTCGTATTCAGCACCCGAGACAGCGACCTGGGACAGCTTCTCCCAAGTCTCTTCAGATGATCGATAATAGAGACTGTTGGTGAGGTAGAAGAGCAAGAGAATGGATAAGACTAACATTCATTCCAGTGACTCATAGACGAAGGTTGATGATAAATTGCGACACAAGTAAGATGAAATGGAACTACTGGTTAGAGATCACATTGTGGAATGCTCACCTCGGGGAACGACGTAAGAAGACATTGATCGAAGCTGTAACTAGGATTCGTTAAGAAACTTGTGGTATGGGAGTAAAGTCGTTAGATATTATGTCTTGGCGTCAACTTGGTATTCGAGGACAGTGAAGTGAGGCGTACAAGGATGGATGCCTCGCTCAGTTCCAGCGGGAGCTTACAAAACCTCGCAAGGATGCGGCACGGTGATGGAGTGATGGAGTCAAGTTGAAGGAGTGCACGTGGGCACTCATCTGGTTGCTGTTTGTTGAACGTGATCCTCATGATCAGGGGCACGCTGACACCTGGATTCTGAAACTACACGCGTCAAGACTACTGAGCTGCCACTTCCTGCTGAACTCTCAGTATATCCACACTGCTTACAATCCTCCTCGCAACGCTGAAGTTGACTTCTATAAGCCATGTCAAATCGCACCAACGTAGGTGGCTGGTTGAAAGGAAAGACCGTGCGGAAAGGTGGCATAACATCATCCAACGTACACACGGCTCGCTCCAGCACGCCTCAAGTCCAAAGCACATCTTCGACAGTTTTCAGTGGAGGTGTTAAAGATGCATCTGGGAGAACTACTGAATACTTCGTACGTCGTAGTCGTTTTTCCTCAAGCTCCCCTGCTAACACGCCAGGAAACAAAAGTCTATGGATGACCAATGCCCCGTGTGCAAGTCTGACCGATATTTGAACCCCAAGCTCCGTCTTCTGGTCAGCTCCTGTTACCATAAAATGTGTGTTTCTTGGTTCGCATACAATACACAGCCTGATGCAACTGTTTGGTAGGTGCGAGTCGTGCATCGACCGCTTGTTCACATTAGGGCCTGCTCCCTGCCCTATCTGCCAAAAGGTTCTACGAAAACTGGCATTTACCCCTCAGACTTTTGAGGACCTTACTGTGGAGAAGGAAGTCGCCGTGCGTAGACGAATAGCCAAAGAGTGAGCAGCGTACATTCATATCAGTGACTGAACGTCATCGCGAACGAACAGGTTCAACAAACGACGCGAAGACTTTCCCGATCTTCACTCCTACAATGATTATCTTGAGGAAGTGGAAGATATCAGTGAGTGACTTGTATTTGTCGGCGTGCACCGTGTTCATGCTATTCTAGCTTTCAACCTTATCAACGACATTGACGTTCCCCAGACTGAAGCTCGAATAGTCGCTCATCGTGCTGAAAACGCTGTGCTTATAGAACTCAACCTTCAGCGCGAGGAACAATATGCACATGCTCTGAGGGAGCATGAAGAACTGGAACGCCAGGAGAAAGAACAACGTGCGCTCGAGCTGCGAAGAGAAGAGGAGATAGAGCGCGAGGAACGGGAAACCTCTCAACGCGAGATTATCGACCGCCTCGAGACCAGCACCAAAGATGCCGCCAAGGTCATTGCCAAGTCTCGTGCAGAAGCGATGAAACGATCGTCTGCTCGCACCACTACCAGCACGGTTCTGAGAAGCAGTGCACAGCTCTTGCGTGCACGAGCTGCTCAAAGTACTGTGATTCCCGACCCGCCACACATCCCACTGCAGGATAATTGGTATTCATACGAGGATCTTTACACGCTCAAGGATCAATACGACGATATGTACAGCGATGCGGTCAGAAAGGATCGTGAAGGAATTATGAGAGCCGGAGGATATCGGGTTGAGGAAGCTTGGGACAGAGCCCTCAGATGTGCTGTCGCTGGGTTGGATCTATCGCCACTGCCAGGGCTGAACCCATCACCTGAACGGACGGATGTTGTGATGGCATCTGTCTGAAACACAATTGCAGCTGGCCCCTTCTGATTAGTACTAGTGTATTATGGAGCAATACCGTAAGTCTTATGGTAAGCTTACGCGTGCTGTCCACAATTGATATCTTCAGAAAAGTATATATTGCGGATCAGCAACATGACGTCTCAGGGTGCATCGATTGCATAATGGTTTGTACGTCGTGGTTTGTAAGTACGCACTGTGTGTTATGTGGTTGCCGAAACCAATATCCCCATAAAAGCGTGAACGCTTCACGCCCACCAAGTTCGTTGCTTACACCAATCCGAGCTTCAACATGATAGTTTCGAATAATCCCAAACTGTGGCCGCTAATTGATTTGTACCGCGTTGCCAGCTATTTTGTAGGTTCGTGGAGAACGAGTCGGATGATGTCGGTGATGAGTCTCACTCTGTCTTTCACTTGTTTCGCAGTCGCATCCTCTACTGCGATGGTATACGACTGGGGTGAGCAAAATAGTCTTAAAGTTATCGAGTAAATTATTGATGCCTATGTGCTATTTTTCAGTACTGACGTTCGGACAAGAGGTAGGTTGACGCCATTAATGAAGCAACCCTTCCACTAAGTTATATGTGTAGTTTGAATTGATCTGGGTGAGTAGACTTGCATGCTATTATCAGAATTATGTAATGCAATTCGGAGCAGATGCAACGCTGGTCCCTCATGACCTTTCTATATCTCAGTGTATGTACTCTATGCGTCAATTGCAGCTGGTAAACTATGCTGATTTCAATAATCTCCTAGGTACGCTACCTTGGAATTGTGTACTCCATGTATGATTTAGTTCTAGGACTAAGATGTTGCCCCCCTGTACTGATAAGCCGTCCCTTATAATCAGTGGCAACCTACTTTGTATGTCTTACCCACGTACATTCCGTCTCTTCTGACCAGCCGCGTGTAGCGAGTATCCCGTCAGTTTCGATAACAGACGCAGTGAGTATTATGTACCGCCCCCGGGCCCTACCATTCCCGTCTAACTAAATGCACTCATGCGTAGGGGTGAGCGTGATTCTCCACCAGCTTGTCGAACATTATAATGACTGTTACAGCTGTGAGTTTATTTAAAGCACTATTCCTCGGGGACTCATTAGTTTTCAGGCAATGTTATGACCTTCACAGGTTTGTGGACATCTATAATCGTCAATATTCTACTGGGCGGTGAGCTCCTCAACTGCCATACCCCAGTGGCATTGTTGACATATCGTGCTAGTCATCATGATCACTCGGCTATATGCCATGTATCAGCGATCCAAAAGGATTCTCATCTTTATACTCGCGATATTCATGGCTATCACGATCATTTCGGTAGTCTTCAACGCAATAGGAAGCAGTTATATTTCAGGGCGTAAGCTTAAATATGCATGAAAATACACAGGCACATCGAGCTAACCAAACGAATGCCAGAGGAGGTTGTCTTTTCCGGGACCCACCAGTGCATTACGGGAGGGTCGGAGCCTCTAGTAGCCGAGACTTGGATACTCGGCACTGTATGGGAGGTCGTTGCACTGAGTCTTGCAGTCTGGATTGTTGTAAAACACTTCCGCGAACTGCGACGATCATCGACAGGATGGGCCACCGATGACTGTTTCATGGTGTTAATAAAAACCCATGTGCTTTACTTCGTAGGGTGAGCTCATACTTTTGAACCTGATTATGCATGTCCGCTGGAATTCCGCACGTACTAGATTTACTGTTGTTTCTTGCATCAACCTCGGCTTGTTGACTCCTGTCTTGGTACGCCAGACTGACGTCTGCATCTGACCACTCACTCATCATTTCTATAGGACGACCTATATACTACGGGAGCTCAGGTTTATTATGGCATCATTCAAATTGCCACATTCATGCAGATGTTTGTGATAGGACCACGCCTTGTCCTTAGCGTCCGACAATATCACGCTAAGCTTGTGGCCAATTCCGACGAGGCAACTGGTATGACTACAATCGCTTTCGGGGAGCGCGTACTCCAGTCAACTGTTGATAGCGTGTAGCACTTTAAAAAAATGCTTGTAATTCACTTGGGTACTGAATTAGTATTCAGAAAATATTTGGCAGACGGAAGATAGACGAGATCCCCTCCCGCTATCACAACGTGATGTTAGAGTGTAAGGTATAGAGCAGGAGAAATTATGCGGTTAAAGTCCAAGTAAAGAAGATCAGCAACCTCGAATGCTCGTCACAACCTTCCGCTTGCTGCGCTCCTCGACGGACCAAGGATCAGTCATGAGGAAGTACAATATCTGATAGTCTTGCTTTCGCCTGACAACAGTCACTGAGATTGCATGATCCGCCAAATAGAATAATACGCACTTCAGTTTACCGACATTAAGCCGAAAGAAATTCACGACGTCGGCAGGGTCAAGCGTGAACGTCTGCAGTTGACCAGATGAAACACTCGTTCTTTGTCCATTCTTATGAGGCTCATATGAACCGTCTACAACAATAACTTCATCGTCTGACTCAGATGATTTACATCGCTTGTTCTGTCCTGAATCCGAAGGCGACGATGGACGTTTGCGCATCGAAGAAAGTCCATTAGACGTAGGGTGCTTGACGGTCTGTAGTACTCGGTTGGTTCGTGACTGTTTCCATATATAAGAAGATGGTCCAGCAATTGCAGCTCGACGCATGCTCGATTTAAGATGCCTAGGAGACTTCATATCAGTGTCTGTACCCACCAAGAAAGGTAAATCTACTTCGAAGGGTCAAATATGAGAAGATTCTTATCCCCGGTTTTTGCAACCTCGTATCCGATGATTGTTTGAGAATGACCGTCGTACTGCAGAATTAAAGGCATCTTATTTGTCGTGATCACAGGTGAAGCGCCAAGGAGTACATCTGTCACAGTGCTCTGTTTGATTGAACTTGGCGGTGAAAAGTAATCGACAATCCAGTCTATCATGACTTGAACCCCTGAAAACGGGATCAGTCTGATTCTAGCCAATGCACATTGCAAAGTGGAGCAACCTCTTTCGCTCGTTGAAAGCTCGAAGTCTATTAGCTGTGAGCTGTACGGAGTCTCAGCAAGCTATCGTATAAAGAGATAATGACGTACGGGACTCCACGAGAAGTGAACGCAGTATAGAGTTCTGAAAATGCATGTTAGAATCAGTCGATGTCGTAATGAGCAATATGCTGTTTATACCCCCTGTACCAATCCATGCGGACGTGCCTATCAAGCGATTCTTTAAGTCTTTGGCACCCTCAAGGTCATAACCTGGGAAGGGAAATACAGCGCTCTAATAGCCTTTCAGATTCGACTGTTGCACACCTTCCTTCCACGCAGCTTCTAACCAACGTTGCAGATTGCGAACACCAGGGGGAAATGGGTCGTCCAGTAATGCAAAGTATATGCTCTGAATCTGCTGGCTCATGAGTGCAGCACATGCCATGAGGAAATTACGATATCTGATCGGGAACACGTCAGTCTGATACATCCTGAGTGGCCACTGGTGTACATACCCGCATCCCCAACCTCGGTCAAATGCCTCATTACCAATATGCGTGGCTGCTTCAAGGCAGAGAACAGCTCGATACGTGTTTCCTTTGGTATGGGACTTCTTCAGAGCATGCTTTAAGAGTGTGATCAAGCCTGATCGGTTTATACTGAGGAGACTGTCTTAGTGCATCATGATTGTAAACCGCATACCTGGGCTGTGGTTGTTAGGTGCCGGTCTGGACTGAGCAGGATACCAGAAATCATCAGAAGATTTCTGTATTTCCTTCTGGAAGCGGGGAGGTTTGAACAGGTGTTTGGGTATCGCAGACTTCTTGGAACTATTAGATGGTTGTTCTATTGAAGATGTGAGTGCGCGAATGATGGATCATGCTGGTCCACGCGTACTACTAGAGCGAGAGTTAAAATGTACATCATAGTGCTGTTGACGCTGAATGGCGGTCAGGTTCTCGAGGTCAGAGTTACACATCTGACACAGCATTGGACCAGCTCGGCTTGTACAACAAGGATAAGCGTCCAGACTCCAGAGGAAGTTGTGGGGGTAGCTTGACTCACTGTGCACTACTCTCACCGACAATTTCCACTTCATCGTCCATCTGTGTGTCCTTGCATCCACCGTGACCACCGGCAGTGACTACTTAATGACAAATGACATAGACTTTGTTTCGTGTTTCGATATAAATAGACGAGCTTACATAAGCGCACATACGCCAGCCTCGTAGTACGCGCGTTCAAGCCCGTAAGACTACTCTCTGAAGATCTCCACTACTTGCTTCCAGCCATGTCCAGGTCATACGATCGCGGTGCGTCTCTGTCGTTCCATGAAGCTCGCAAGTTCAGCTGCTGATCTCTGCGCAGCACTCACCGTCTTCTCTCCGGATGGTCATTTGTTCCAGGTCAGCAAAGTCGCGTCTCATTGACCGTGATCTCACCTCAACTTTTCAACAGGTCGAGTATGCCCTCGAAGCCGTTCGAAAGGGAACCTGTGCTGTGAGACTTCGATGTTATCCATCCCATTGCAACACTAATTCTCTATCTGGCAGGTTGGTGTTCGGGGCAAGGATGTAGTCGTCCTTGGCGTCGAAAAGAAATCTGTCCTGCAACTTCAAGACCCCCGTACCGTTAGAAAGGTCGTAATGCTGGATGATCACATCTGCTTGGCATTTGCTGGTGTGCCTCTCCCTATCTGCTCGGTTGCATCATCTGATCTCGCATCATACAGGCTTGACCGCAGACGGCAGAGTCCTCATCGACAAAGCGCGTATAGAATGTCAGAGTCATCGTTTGACTGTGGAGGATCCTGTCACGGTGGAGTATATCACAAGACATATCGCTGGCATACAACAGGTCAGTAGGCTGCTACAGTTGGTATTTGCTTTCATATTCAACATCCATCTCCCAGAAATACACGCAATCCGGTGGTGTGCGACCATTTGGAATCTCAACATTGATTGTCGGATTCGATCCACATGATACGCGACCAAGACTATACCAGACGGAGCCGAGCGGCATCTATAGTGCATGGAAGGTAAGTCAAACGCTCCACATGTTGTATTCGGTTAAATAACCCATTTTCTTTCTAGGCCAATGCAATTGGTAGATCATCGAAAACGGTCCGCGAGTTCCTCGAAAAGAACCACAAAGATGACATGAGTCGCGAAGAGAGCATAAAGCTAACGGTTAAAAGTCTTCTCGAAGTTGTGCAGACAGGGGCGAAAAACATTGAGATCAGTGTCATGGAAAGCTACGGCAAAGTCACGGTTCGACTTCATCTTATTTGGTGATCATGGTTTGATTGTTGACGAATCCGATAGCACCTGGAGCTGTCCGAGATCGAAGCAATCGTCGCCGAGATTGAGCGCGAGAAGGAAGCAGGTGGGTCCTCTGGGTGCTGTCTTTTGATGCTGTTGATCACTGATGCTACTTATCATCAGAGGCCGAGAGGAAGCGGTCAAGGCTGGCTGCAACAGCAGCCGGTCAGGCAGCAATGGCAACGCGGGCAGACTTGCCCTCTGGACAGTAATCATATATATGTATCTTCTCGCGCAATTACTTCTGCATAACTCTGGCACGGTCGTGTTTCGTTTTAAGTATGCTCAAAGTTTATCGAGGTATGTATACAGTGGATTGGTATCATCATTGAGCGTCGTCTACATTGGCAATAGCTTGCGCATTTATCGTCGCTTCTCTCCACAACATTGCTCCAGCAATTGCAGCTCCGGGTCCCACTGCGATTGTAGCCACTGCGTGCCACAAAATTAACAGCACCAGATCTGCCAGGCTTCGGGCGAACCAAAGTGTTATCAGGATAGTCGAGCCTGCTCCAAATGCCAAATCCCACTTTAGAAACGCTGCTGCGCCCTCCGTAATAGATATCGTTGAGTCCGAAGGTGCCGTAGGGGGAATCATGATCTTTTGAAATAACGCTGGACTGTTGAAAAGAGGCCAGATGTATACGGCGTGCAAAGTTGCGGAGGTGATGAACACAAGCATATACATGGCTTGGACAGTGCGACATCCTGATCCAGCGTAAGGCGAAGGCGGTCGAATTTTGCAATGCGCCCACTGTGCTATCTTCATGAAAAGTGGGAAGACCTGCCAAATTGCAGTCATCACAGGGTTTTCCAAAACCACCATGCAAACAGTGGGGAGAGCGTAGCCCACGAGGAGGGCAGACAAAAGGGCTTCTGCATTTCCTTGGTTGATATTGTTGCGACGGGTTGTGCCACCAGTCAGCGCAAAGGCAAACCAATACACGGGCATGATCACTGCACAGCTGCAAAGCTGAAAAATCATACCAGTAGTCGCTGGCATCTTGAGCCAGGCAGAGCGAGACCCGCGGGCGGCTTCTGCAAAAGGGATGATAGCGATTGCAGACAACGAGGTACACATATGTATAAGAAGCGGACGATAGGTCGAATTCATCGACCCATGATAAAAGGCAACGATTGCACAGAGGTTGAAGTCGAGAGCGGGGATGTTGGTATATGGAATGCGCGTTGGAAAGGATACCGCGTCAGCCGCCGCGTTGCATACCGCGTGTAATTTTAATACCAGACCGCTCTGGTAGAGACAGCGAACGAAAAGGAGTTGAACTGCTGCGGATGCGAGGAATGGGAACACCACAAGTATCCCGACCCGAGCGGACTCGGATATGGTGAACATCTACTCTGCAAGTCCCGGTAGGAAGCCTCCGACAGTCTCGAGTGTCGAGGCGTTCCTGGCGTGTGAACGCAGCCAGAATTTTGGTTCCTTTGTCTTGAACGGACCAGCCACAAGTTTGCCAGTGTCCAAACTCCATATCCACGCCGTGGAATCTATTGACCCGTTCGCAGCCAGTATGTCGTCCGTGGAGATATTGGTCCCGCCAGTACATCCCATTGCCGAACAGTCTTGTCCACACTTCCCCTGGCCAGAGTTGCTTCCCGTCCGGAAAGTAGGAAATCGATGCATACCTCTCATTACCCCTCCAAGGTGATCACGGTGTCAGAATCATCTTCTTGGCTGCAGAAGTAGGCTCTGTCATTGTGCAAGCCATTGTCTATGTTTTCTCGAGCGAAGCTAGCTAGCCAAATG
>PVYJ01005484.1:37087-50640 GCA_002995095.1 Rhizopogon sp. AM-2018a | reverse complement strand
CAGGTCCAAAATCGCGAAAATGTTGACGACGGAGTGAGTATCTGAATTTCCCCAATTGTTATGATCTGACACCGTCTGCAGGGAACACTCTTCATGGGCATGTCCCAGTCTTTGCTCGGGTTGGATGGCTTGGCCTTGATATACAGCTTGCCGTTTTCTCTCTTGATATGGGCGTAAGGAAACTATTTGAACATCTTGGCGCCATTTCACTAAAAATCGATCAACACAGCATGGTTTTCTTCGCCGCTGGGTTGTCAGTTGTTATCTTCCATTCCACTGATTCGGTTGCCCTTGGAGTGGTTGGACTGGTTTGGGCAAGCATAATGTTACTAATTGGGTGGCCCCTGTTTGCGATCAACAATATTCATATTTCCGCCTGGATGAAATTGCTATTCGGTTGGGCTCGTACTACTGCCTCCCATTTCGTAGTGAGGCGTGCTATACGAAACGCAGGACCAGGGACAGTTGAGCTAGGTGTCAGGTGAAGAGTGTCGAGTCTCGTTTTATGCGTAGCTGTTTGATATCACTGTCTAGGGCACGGTTTTTCGTGAACGATGTAAACTTGCTGTGTTTTGCGTCCAAAGCTTGTAGGTGTCTCGGCGTTGATCAACAGATGACTTCATTGCTTCGATATCGAAATGGGCTCTCACAGTAAGTATTATGCCACCATAACTCCCGATCTACTTGGGTGCCACAGTGAAACAGTGGTTCCCAATGACTGACTGATTCTACTTACTAAATCGGATACCACTCTTGACGGTGCGTTGCATCTTTCTTTCTCTACATGGCTTAGTAGAGCTAGATGGTTACTAGAGCTAATCGCACGTCTCCGACCGCCAGGCGTGGCGAAATAACTTTCTCCGAGTCTCGCAGCTAGACTGACTTACTCTACAGACACTGGCATGACATCACTTTCGCCTACTACTGCGAACGGGGGTGACTTATAATCATCATACTAGTGAGTTTCATCACTACCTTCACCCCGTCTTTGCAATATAGATATGAACGAGTTTGCAACATATGATGAGCCAAGCATTGCGTGGGGTAGAAATGACCTGAAGGCATGCAACATAACAGCCACCACTATGCCGTCGCGCCAATCCCTTCCCCGAGGGTGCACACTGCAGATGTGCCTTTTACGTTAGTCGGAAGATTCGAGTTTTGGGTTCATCTTTACATGGCCACCCTCCGCGACTGCCATGAGGGTGCCATCATAAGCTTCACTCATGAGTCAGTGACATCCTCCTTGCAGCCAACTTCAACGAAGATCTCAGCGTCCTGTCAGGATTTCGCCATGCCGTTTGTTGTCTGTAGTGATACCACTACTGCTACTAGAGTCGCGCGAGTGGGTATGGGTGTACTTGACCTGCTGCATGGGGAAAGTCATTTCGGATTCTTCAGATCCTGAACCACAGATTATCGTATCAGCCATTGCTACACACCAATTCAACAATCGGAGGCGGCAACGCTTCGGTCTGCATCCGCTTGACAACATGACGATGCTTAGGTTGCATGATCATGGTTGGGACGCGTTCCACTTTCTATTTGGTGCCTGCCACTAAAACGTTGAGTGATGCGGTCGCCACGGGTGAACGACCATCCGATAGAATAGAGATATTGAAGTGCAGGGTCGCGGGTCGTGGTGCTGAGGCATGGAGAATCCAGAGTACAGAATACAGAAAATTTGCCTTCCAGCACTTGTTTCATGTTCAAGGTCTTAGCTGAAAGCCAGTGGAAGTTCATTGATGGAATTCAGGTCACTTAGGCATCTGACCTAGTTCAAGTTGTCTATATACTGCAGAACCCGACCCAAGCCTTCGAGGACTCATCTATACGGTTCATACTATATAGCACACGTGTACCGTCAGGGAGTTGTCGCAGCTAACAAAAGTTAACCAAAAATCAGGAAGAAATATCGGTACATGGCAATGGCAATTGATATCTAGCTATCCAATAACTAGTAAGTGCTTACAACTGCATCGTATCCTCCTTCTCCCACCCAGGATTCTTCTGCAATATGACAAAGCCCTCTAGCACGTGCGCATACGGGATGAATTCCTCTGTCGCCAACTCTGCTCGCTCCGTCGTCCCCAGCCGCACGGGCGTCTGGTGTGTCTGGAAGCCTGATATCGTGCGTGGCTTGCCAGCTTGGCCGACGACGTCCACAGCCTGTAGGACGATTAAGACAAGCTACAAACTTACATGAAAGAGTAAGACTTACCTGGCCGACGCGAACCGTGACAGGCTTGCTCTCGAGGTTCTCATCGAGGGTGATGAGGAAGCGAGGGTACATGGCGGTCACGAGGAAATACAGCATCCAGTGGTACTTGTCGAGCACGACTATCCGCGCCCATCAGGAATCTCTTCGCATGAATGAGAACCAAATCGCGACTCACATGCTTTCGCATCCGTAAACGCCATGATCGTCGCCAGTAAACCCGCAATAGCTGGCCGGCTCATGATGTTTCTGTCCGAGAAGAAAGGGTTGATTCCAATGGTGCCCTTGCCCATGTGCACAAGACCTTGTGCGATCCGAACCATGAAGAGGCAGTCGGGCTCCTTGTAATAGTACCCTGCGAGCTGGCGGAGCATCTGTGCGAGCCGTGCATTGTTAGTGCCCGCACCGACGAGGCCCATCGCGAATATGGCGTTGAGCGCAACCGCAAGGTCATGGTCGTGACTATATTTTGAGAGAGTGTCGAGGACCGGAAGCTGTGGATTCGAAGCGCTGATGAGGCCGAGAGCAAGAGGGACAGATTTACGGATGATGGGATCGCCATAGTGCATCTGAGAAAGACCACCGTTAGTAAGATAACCGGAAAATGTTTCCGCCAACAGGATATACCAAGTGGTTAAACTGTCTCATGGACATCTCAGCACCGATATCCTCTCCCATGGCGATCATCGCAATACCGAGAACAGCGAACGATTGGAATGTGTCGTCGGGCTTCTTCTCTTCTTTCTTCTCTTCCTTCTTTCCCTCTGCGCTCTCGGCTTCTTTCTCCTTGAGGGCGTCAAGGTGCTCGCCGCACAAGTGCAGCAGTTTCTGCACCCGCAGGACGTTCCCCGTAGCAACAAAGGAGCAGACCTCTACAAGAATCTGTGTCTGTCTTGAAATCGGGTGAGGAATAGCCTTCAATGTCTCGAGAGTTGCATCTGAGGCATCCTGCAAACCTGCAACTCCAGCTCAATGCGACCCCCAACGCAAATAACCCGCAAAACGCACCAACATAGAGCAGCGCCAATCCCAGCGCCATGAACCGTCCACACTTCTCATCCAACACATGGTCTTCCCTCTCCATCAGCGTCTGCAAGATTGTGCTCGTGATCTCCCCATTTCCACTGCCCACGAATACGAATCCAAGCGCCAGTGCGCTGAGCGAAGCGATCTCCATCGACACGCCGTCGTCCGCGACCGCAGGAAGGAGGAGAGAAAGCAAGTCCTCGCGGTGCGATCCTGCGTATGCTACTCCAAGACCCATGATTGCGGCTATTTTGAGCGGGACGGATTTGTTCTCTACATGCTCGCTCAGCAGGGCGAGGGCGGCATCAGCTTCTGTGCGGACACCTGAGTTCAGCAAGCCTGTAGCGAAAAATGCACCAGCCTAGATAATTCAGTGGGTATGGGTGGGTGGCACTTAAGGACGAGTTACGTACCTTGATCCATTCTTCAGGGGAGTAAGTATATTTGTCGATGTGGCTGAGACCGATGTCCGTGTCCCAGAGGAGTCCAAGTCCAAGACTGGCCGCGGCGCTCATCATACCTGGACAAGAGTCGTCAGTATACCATCTTTAAGAACAAGCAAGATAGCCACCATGATCTTTGTTCTTGTACACCCAGCTGTTGCCCTCCTCAGCTGCTACCATCAATTTATCATTGCCGAATCCGGCGTTGACGAACGCATTGACAAATGTGCCTGCGAGATTGGCGCGTGCCGAGTCAACATTGGCGGACGGCCCAGATCCTGACACAAATTCAGTAATGAAGATAAATATGCACAAGATGGGACGTACTCGTAGTCTCTAGATGGCTCTTGTAGACATCCTCGAGGCTTTTTGGATCCTCAACGCCCACTTCTTTTCCGAACTCCTTGAAATGTCTACTGAGGTGTACATTGCTTAGGCAGTCTATGATATCCTCTGGTAATTCATCTTCTGCGTCTGCGTCTTCTGAAGGAGGCGGTCTCAACCATTCGATAGGAATCTGTGCACGTGCGAGAAGGAAAGCGAGCTGTTTCTTCATCACCCTGAATAGGTGTGAGTAACGGTGCCACACACATACGACGCGACTTACGGGTTACCCGAGGCGTTAAAGTCTTCCCGGATGAGATTAGGGTCATTCAGGCGAATCGCGACACTAAGGGCTTCAGGGAATTTGGAGAATCGGAGGTAGATTTTGTGTATTGTGCGCAAGAAGGTGACATCATCAGGAGGTGGGAGGAGCATGACACATCTACGATATAAAGATGAGACCAGAGAATAAGAGCGGTATAAACTCGACGCACCGATCCATGTACGCACATACACGACTAAACGTGTTTGCGTCCACAAGGTCTGTTATCCGGTCGACGATCTCGAGTTCCACGAACAAATCTACTGCATCTGGCTCGGCATTGTGTCCCAGGAAGAACGTAGCGCATTCTAAACCGAGGTCGCGTAAGTCCTTGATTGTACCAGGGACCGGAGCAGGCTTTGGCTTGTCTGCATCAGCCTCTGCTGCTGGTGCGGGGACTGCTTCTTCACCCTCTTGGCGGATGGTATACTCCTCTCCTAGTTCAGCGGCTATATGGCGAACGTATTCATGTCCCCAAGAACCTGGTTCCGAGATTGTGGATGTAGGAGGGAGGAGAGATGCGGAAAGCAGGCGGTAGCGGAGAGTTCCTCGGGGTTCGGTATCAGAGTAGGTCATGGCGAGAACGGAGAGGATATCGGCAAATAAACTCTGTATTATGATAAGTCAAGATCCCACTGAAAGGTATTCGCCGCACCTTGTTTTCAGATGCGGGCCATGTGTCAAAGAGTGTCTGTAAGCCAGGATAATGTGGGCGTAGAAACTTGAGGGGTTTCGGAACGGAGGTCATGGACGATGTGGACGTTTTTATGAGTGTTCGGAGGGTTTCTAGAGCAGGGCGGTAGAGGTCTGTATTTGATTCCTGCGAGCAATCGAGTTAACCTGTTCTATAACATCGATTGTCAGATTACATACCCTTAACCGCTCAATGAGCATCTCCAGCTCAGATTTGAGCTGGGCATCCTCTTCCGACTGAAGAATACCAGTGAAGTCAAAGTTGTCTCGGTCAAGGAGATGTACGCACAAGTTCCTCCTCCTCGTCCTTGACACCATTCGCCTTTGAATCTGGTTTCTTTTCCTCTTCTTTCTTCTTCTCCTTTGGATCCTTTGAAGGAACCGCAGTCTCGGCCGTTGGTCGTTCTGCCATGATGGTCAACTAAAAAGAAAGCAGCTAAAGGTAAGTAGAAATCACTATAGCCGCGACGCGCGTCGGTGGACGCGTCACGCTCTAAGTGAATGTCACACTTGTCCTGGTTTGGACAACCGTGACAAGACTTTAGCCACTCAGTCAATCAAATGCTCATTCATCGTTGTACTAGATCACAACGAATCACTAGACCAATGTTAATATAAATACATACATAGTGTTTCCAATCCATGGATAAATACCTCTGCTCTCATATGGATAAGGGGAGAAATGTTCAATGAGAACCCTAACCCTAAACTTGGTGTTCCTGATCTGAAGTTATCTCAAGAATCAACTTTTGCAGATCAAAGTCAGCCAGTCATAAGTGTCATCTCCCGCAGACAGGTCAGGACGAGGAGGACGTTGTTGCAGTCGTCCAAAAGCACTTCTAGAAATACAGAAGAGTCATGACTCGGTCAAAAGTCTGTGCTTAGGATCTTCTCTCTCAAGCCGTGCTCATGGTGGATTCCACTGTTCTTCATTCCTCAGAAACGACAACGAGGAGGCCGAGGGGGTAGATCGCGCGACGACGACGACCGTGGTATGCTTGAGAAGAGCGATATGAAAAATGAGCGCTTTACCTCGTATTACAAGGCTCAGTGCATCATTCCTGAGGAGGAATGGGATCAGTTCATAGAAGCATTGAGGCGTCCCTTACCTACCACCTTCCGCATCGCAGGGAGTCGAGAGTGCGCGCTTAATGTCCTTTCCTTTTCAACTCGACTGATGGAGGTGTTAGGATCGCTCATGCTCTCAATGATGCTATCAAGAAAACTTATGTGCCGATGTTGAGCGACGTTGTCTTTGAAGGTGATTCGGTACCACCTCCATCTCTCATCCCTTGGTGCGGCACGTTTTAATATATGTTTGATCTGAGACACTTGAGCTGTGCTTGACCAGGTATCCTGAAGGCTTGGCCTGGCAATTCAATGTTTCCAAGAAAGTTCTCAGGAAGCAACAAGCATTCAAGAAATTCCACTCTTTCCTCGTACACGAGACTGACGTTGTATGTGATGCTTTGTATCAACTCGCTCAGTTCATGATGCATGTAACAGGGTAATATTTCAAGACAGGAGGCAGTCAGCATGCTTCCACCACTGTTCCTCGATGTCCAGCCACATCATAAGGTGAACCTTAGCTGTGTTACTTCTATGTTGTCCAATTGCAAATCACAGCTCGACAGGTCGTTGACATGTGTGCAGCTCCTGGTTCAAAGGTAAACGATTTTGCCGTCCCAATACGGCCGTCCTTGAATGGTTCTTAGACAGCACAACTCTTGGAAGCCCTACATTCGCAAGACACTGCGACCGCAACCTCCATTCCTCCAGGACTTTTGATTGCCAACGACAGCGACAGCAAGCGCGCGCATCTTCTCATTCACCAATCTGCGCGTCTTCCCAGTCCAGCTTTCATGGTCACGAATCTGGATGCATCTATTTTCCCTGTCTTGAGACTTCCAGTGACATCTGCGGATCCTCGCCGTACCGTCAAGAAGTCTCCGAATCAACTCTTGTTCGATCGCATCTTATGCGACGTGCCTTGCAGTGGTGACGGTACGCTACGAAAGAACATCGGGATATGGAAGCGGTGGCAACCTATGGATGGGAATGGTTTACATAGGTCTGTTCGGTATATGCGTTTCATCCTCACCAGCTCATTGTCGACAGCCTCCAAATCCGCATCCTGCAACGGGCTATGCGCATGCTTGAGCCTGACGGTCGTATTGTTTATTCGACTTGTTCGCTAAACCCCGTCGAAAACGAGGCGGTCATAGCGGCTGCTCTGAATTCCAACCCTGGTGAGACATTTTGGATCGTTATCGTTATAGACCAAGTACAAGGACATGCTGACCCGCGATGCAGATTTCCAGTTAATTGATGTTTCTGCGCAATTTCCGGACTTAGTCAGACGACCAGGCATAAACTCATGGACGCCCACTGTCGATCGCTCAATAAATACAGCATTTAAAACTTGGGCTGCCTACAATGAAACACTGTCGGACGAACAACGGGTAGAAAGCAAGATTGCGGAAACTCACTGGCCGCCTGTTAACGCAGAGTCCTTGCAGTTACAGCACTGGTAGGCTTTACCTTTTACTAGTAGCGTTCTCTGACAGAAAGGTGTTGTAAGCATGCGCATATATCCACATCTTCAAGATACAGGTGGATTTTTCGTTGCTGTGCTCGAAAGAAAGCCGCGACAAAACAGTCACGTTAATGTGGCAACGTACGTTCTAGCTCCATCTTCTCCACAGGATATTTCTTACGTTCGTTCAGGAAAAGAGATGCGGAGGAGGCCGATGTTGCTGTCCCAGAAGCCAAAAAGGTTAAGCTTGACCTCAGCGTCACACCAGGATCCCAAGATATTTCGATTCCACCTACACCAATGTCTGAGGACGACAGTGCACGTCCAGTAGTGTTGGACACAGAGGCACAGGATTCCTCCAAGACGGAAAAAGTCCCATTAAGAGGCAAATTCAAGATTTCGGATCCCTCTTTCAAGGAAATGCCCTACACCTTCCTCGAACCCAGTGATCCAGCCTTGATATCCTGCATGTTCGTGTCTCCTCCTCGTCATCACTACCTTCGAACTCCCATTGATTTTATTTCAGAGACCAACTTCATCTCACTGGTGACTTCCCATCATCGAACGTCCTTGTCCGCAACCCAGCAGGCGACGCGGTCCGCTCGTTCTATCTTACCAACGACCTCGTAAAAGCTGTCATCCTGAACAACGACTACACGCGCATGCGCCTGATGACGAGCGGGACGAAGGTCATCACCAAACAAGAGGCAGGAAGAGGGCTCGAAGCGCAGTTCCGTGTCCTTGGGGAAGGCTTGCCGGTCGTTCTTCCGTACATCGACCCGAGCGTGATATTAGACACTGAGTTGGCGACTCTGAGGACTCTTTTGATGACGTATTATCCGCTTTGTACGTCCTTTTCGGAACCGTTCCGGACGGCTATTGAGAGCAGGAGTATGGCGCCTCACAGCAACCATTGGTTAAACTTGCTCACATCGCTTTGTAGGTCCTGGAAGTCATATTATCCGATTCCCAGCTGGTCAGTCGGATGACTCAACGTAGGTCTATTATGCTCTGGCATATGTATCTAGCTGATGACTAAATAGGCTGTCGCACGACCTCCTTCTGCCATTGTGGAAGTCCAATGTCTCTGTAACTCTCATGATTGACAAGAAGGCAAAAAGGTTCGTATTGCACGTCTCACCACGCAATTTCCCTGGGTATCTCATGCATCGTTTCTAGTGCGCTCAGTTTGCGGTTATTCGGTGAAGATATAACAACTGCTGCACGTGGGGGAAAGATGGTGGCTCAAGCATCCTCGCTAACACAAAATATAGGAGATGTAGCCATGGATGAAGGCGCCGAGAACGAGGACGAGGATGCAAACCTCGAAGATGGAGGTGACAATAATGCAGAGGACTAAGTAATATACAAGTTCATTATGTACGTTAGAGAGCAGAAACAGCGAGGATAGCAAGCAGACAGGAAAGCGAGACATCAGAAAGCCGTGAGTAGAGACTGTACCCACGCATTTTGTTCTATGCGTGGTCTGAACTCTTCGACACATCGCCGCAGTTCAGTCAGCTGAGCCTCAGGCGACACATCGTCCATAATCACGTCTCCGCCGTCAGTTGCAGACTCGGACTGAGCCCATTTTTTCAGTAACTCGTCGATAATCTGGATACCCTCATCGGTGACTTCATCCGAATGGTCGGGTTCTGATTGTTGTCCTGCTCAGCAAAAGTCAGCGGGGTAGCGTGCTGACAAAATATGCTCCAATTTACCAGTCGCAAAATCTTCTAGTTCATCAGCCTTCCGTTTTGCGAGCTAGAAACACGATCAATGGACATCATAGAACAACTCTAGGTGAGACTGACTTTGACCACATTTTCGGGGAAGTTCGCCAACTGCGCAACGTGGATACCGAAGCTTTGGTCCGAAACGCCTTCATGCAAAAGTTTCAGAGAAACATCCTTGTCCATCGGGAAAAAATAAACATACCTGGTTCAACCTTGTACAAGAGCGTGATATCTCTTTCGCGCGGCGCAGATGCATCCTCTTGGTTCACGTGAGCTACAACATGAAGGTTTTTCACATGAGGAAGCTCCTGATCGAGGGCAGTCAACTCGTGAAAGTGAGTGGCAAACAAGCAGAAAGCGCGGATTTGAGATGCTATATGCCTTTGGGTGCTATCAGATACCAGCCCAAGAAAGAAAACTACTTTTCTCACTCGGATATGGCCCACGCGAGACCGAATCCGTCATACGTTGACGTTCCTGGAGATCAGTCAGCGCTGATAAAAACCTTCACCTTCATTCAACAGGAAGCATACCGCGGCCAAGTTCATCGATGATAACCAGAGAATCCTGGGTAGCAGACTATACGTAAAAGAGTGTCAGACGAGGGAGGAACTTGTTTAGATGTACGCTTACTCGGAGAATCGACGCAGTCTCGAGCATCTCGGCCATAAATGTGGAGACGCCCTTCAATTGACTGTCACCCGCACCCACCCGACATAGCACGGAATCGAAAATTGGCAAGGTTGCCTCCGAGCAAGGAACAAAACATCCCGTCTGTGCCATGAGGGCAATGACTCCAACCTGTACGAGACAGTTAAACATGGCATGCTTGAACGAAGACATAGCTGACGCACTTGACGGATATACGTGCTCTTTCCACCCATATTTGGACCAGCTGTCGACAGATTAGTGCTATCAAAGTATTCACAAGCGGAGACCTTACTGATGATCTGGAATTCACCTTCGCCTATAAAGAGAAGCATGAGAAAGGTAACGGTCACAGCGCATCAACCCCTTGCCTTTGACCATCTCTACATCATTGGGAATGAAACTGATGTCATCCTGAACTTCGAGACAGGGATGTCTTGCATCGCGTAATATCAGGCTGCTAGTACCTGATAACACAATTGTCAATCCTCGCATCAAGCACAGTCCCCAACACTTGCCTTTCTCCAGGACCTTTGGTTTCACGTATGGCTCAGGAGCATTTACAGAAACATGAGCGAAACTGGATGATCGTTACCACATGTGCAAGCTCCAGAGACCGGGCTTACCTGAGGATCACGTCTAGCTGTGCAATGATGAGGTCAAGGTTCTCTAGTACGGGCGTATATGTGGCTGTACGAAGGAGAAAGCATGTATGAGTGGCAAGGTGGCACAAAAACAGTGTCTTACATGCAATGCTGACAACTTCCTTCACCAGGCCATTTTGCGTCCGCTGATATTCGTCCGAGGACTCCTGATAATCCATGGAAAGTGCCTTCAGCTTCTTGGTCGTGAAGTAGACTCCGCTTTTGACCGTCCCAAGCTCAATGTACTTGTTGTTCCGCATGATGGCTTTCGCGTCCTGAAGAGTATGTGAACCCATGGGTCATGACATTTCGCAGTGCGGCAGACGTACATTTTTCGTCAATCTGAAGCAATATCCGTAGTTCTGCGAGTTCTCAAGGTGCAGCTTCTTGTCGAGGTCAAGCGTGAGATCCTTGCCGGTTGCGCGATGCTCAGCGTCAAGACCATCCCGGATCTAAGGGAATGTCAACCTTGTTCGCAAGAATTCTGATAGTTGTAATGATGAACCTCCAGAAGTTTATCTGCCAGAGTCTGCAGACGTTCATCATAGTCGGGTTTGATCGCGTAATTATGATTTTCAAGCTCTGCAAGATCTAGCGTTGACTCGACCATTTCGGCATATTTGGTGAGATTGTTATTGACAACCTAGCAACATTATGTGTTAAAAAGGGAGCAGCTGACACAACTGGACGACGCAGAATGTACGCACCTGGAAAGGGTTGATATAAACCTCATCGATGAGCTCCTTGTGCTCCTCATGCTCATACTGAATGCCCTCGAGGGTCTCAAGCAAACCAGGGAGCTAGTCATGTAAAGTAAGTATCATTAATGACTGACAAGACAACGAAGTACCTTGAGGACTACTTGATACGCACGCACAACGTCTTCAAGAGACGCGATAGATTTCTTAAACCGCTTGCTCAGGCGGTGGAGGTCAGGCATCAGCTTCAAGTAGTCATCCTGCAGGAATGTGAATGAAATGACGTCCTCAGCAAATGATATCGTACTAACCTGCAGGGTTCTCCGTGCAGATGCATCTTCCACGAATGTCTCCACGAGGTCTTGCCTTTTACCTGCGAAATGAAGGTTTTTATTCCGTCAATCAACAGAGAAAACAGATATACGTATTTCGTGTAGGTTTATCAAGGGTTGCTTCAGCCACGTCCCAAGGAGCCTGGTTCCTTGCGCAGTCTTGCATCTGTTTAGAAGACCAAGGAGCGTCGCGTTCTTGTTAATACTTCCCTATAGATGACCAGGTAAACCATCGATTTGAACAGACAATCAAATAACTAACAGCACTCCCAGGGGCATCGATGAGATTCAATGCACGCAATGCACTGGCATCCAAGCGCATGTATCGTGCAAGGTCGTGTGACCGTAGCTTGTATGCTCCATGGTTGGATGGATCAGAAAGGAGAGAAAGATAGCTGACAAGGGCTGAAAGAGCTGACGGGGCTGAAATGAGGGAGAGTTCAGCTGAAATGCATCGTGAGTTTGTCGATACAGCTCAGCTCAGAGATCAAAACCCACGTATCGGCGCGGAAGATTCTGTTTCTGAGTAGATTGTTAGTCTTTTGACATCATCTTCCACATTCTTCGCAGTAAACTCGCCTAAGCACCTGTAGTTAGATGGCTTAGGAGAACAATAGAGATTAACTTGCTTGGTTTACGTTCGGTCACAACAACCCCGCAGCGCTCAAACACTGCTTTCACCTTGCTCAAGTCCAAATCACGGTCCGTCGTCCCGGATACCGTTCCAGTGGGAATTATAGCCTCTTTGACCGACAACTGTATGACGAGAGACTATTCCACTGTGAGGAAGCAATAAGGACAGTCTTCAAACCACTAACACACCTCAAGGTTCGAGAAAAGATCGTTGTCGATGAAATCAGCAACTCCGAACTCCCTCACACTTGTATCCGCGAAAGCAATGCCGATGGACTTTGTCTTAGTTTTGCTCATGCCTGAAGAAGACGATATTTTGACAGCTAGAACGATAGGCGGTGATGTAACGTCAGAGTTGACGAAAAGAAGGTCTTCAACTGCTTGCAAATTTCCAGGGGACGCCTTTTAAATGATTAAATTATGTGGATAAAAACCAGACGTTTTGCGCTCACTTCTTTTTCCAGAACAAACTTCGAGGCCTTCCTTCCTTGCCCTGGTGCGGGCACCCAAATCTCTACGCGGAGCTGCTTTGATGTCAGAGCGTCGCGCAAAAAAGAATGAGCGAGAGTGTGGCTCAGCGTGACGCTCGGAAGACCACCAGCTTTTCCGCCAGCACCTAGGTACTTGAGGACGGAGTTGGTACGAAAGACGTGTGTTGCAACATAGTGGGCATCTGGCCCGTGTACAGAGTAGTAGTCTGTGCGATCGAATAGGCGGATTGTTCCAGTTTCAGGAGATTTCTTCGAGAGTTTTGAAAAGAAAGCGACAAAGCCAGGATCAGAGACTAAGTAGTTCCCAGGTCAGAGTTCAGCTTCAGTTAGTACTGAAGACTCACCCAGTTCATGCTCAGCATCCTTCTCTTTCCCATACATGAAAGCCATGATAATTTTCTGACTTTGGAAGAGAGAAGTAAGTAACTTGTTCTGCGCGTCGCGTCGCGCGTAATTATGATTGCTCCCGCGGGTGGCTGTACACTATTAAAAAACATACTGCAACTACATATCCGAGTTACCGTGACCTTCGCTTCAGTATTGTGCGCGTGTTAGCATACTTGCATGCAGGCAATCCTGCGGCATATGTGCGCAATGAACTCAGAGAGTTGTTGAATAGGATCTGTGGACTGATTTCCCTCCAAGCGTTCGCTAAATCTAATTCCGCACAAACCTTTAAGGAGCATCTCAACTACAATATCTTTGTCTCCTACCCCTCTGATAACTATCGGAAATTTGAATGGCATATATACTGTAAGGAAACTGCTGCGTGCAGGTGCGAAGGGGGTAATGGACCGCCGTAGGAATAT
>PVYJ01005484.1:17513-35896 GCA_002995095.1 Rhizopogon sp. AM-2018a | reverse complement strand
CAATCCCATAAAAAATCGATTGAACGAGTATGGGTAGATAACACCTTGGTCGTGACTAGGTGGAAGAATTTCATCGACAGTTTGCATACGGAATGGAGCAGTTTCACTGTCTTTGTAAGTTACACTCCCCTTTCTCCTCGAATTTGTTCATATCCTAGCATAGTCAACAGTGATGCTTGCCGTCGATGTTAGCTTCCTTGCAGTTCCAGGAATAGATTCGAATTCAGTGGAGTCGCAGTCGGCATCACTGATTATGGCTTACCTCTCCACTCTCTGCGCAATGGGATCACTGGTCGTCTCTCTTCTTCTAGGAAGTCAAATTCAGGTCCAAAATCGCGAAAATGTTGACGACGGAGTGAGTATCTGGATTTCCCCAATTGTTGTCATCTAACACGTCTGCAGGGAACACTCTTCTTGGGCATGTCCCATTCTTTGCTCGGGCTGAATGGCTTGGCCTTGATATACAGCTTGCCGTTTTCTCTGCTGATATGGGCGTAAGGAAATTATTCGAACATCTTTGCGCCGTTTCATTAAAAATCGATCAACACAGCATGGTTTTCTTCGCCGCTGGGTTGTCAGTTGTTATCTTCCATTCCACTGATTCGGTTGCCCTTGGAGTGGTTGGACTGGTTTGGGCAAGCATAATGTTACTAATTGGGTGGCCCATATTTGCGATCAACAATATTCATATTTCCGCCTGGATGAAATCGCTGTCCAGTTGGGCTCGTACTACTGCATACGCTTTCGTAATGAGGCGTGCTAGACGAGACGCAGGATCAGGATCAGCTTAGCTAGGTGTCAGTTGAAGAGTGTAGAGTCTCATTTCATGCGTAGCTGTTTGATATCGTATATTACGGGTACGGTTGTTCATACACGATGTACATTTACTGTATTTTGCGTCCAAAGCTTGTAGGTGTCTCATCGTTGATCAACAGATGACTCCATTGGGCTTCGATATCGAAATGGGCTCTCACAGTAAGTATCATGCCACCGTAACTCCCGACCTACGTGGGTGCCACACTCGTTCACACTGACTCGTAATGCTCCAGCCGCTCTCCGTTACACATGGACACCGGTAGAGTGGCTCGAGTTTTCAGCATCAGCCAAGCCAACTTGAAGGTTTCGTAAAGGAACTCGTAGTCCCCTGGCGACGGAAACCCTTCTTTACGTTTCATACCGTACTCCATTCTTTACGCGACTGTCAACATTTCTATTCGCTATTACCCGACAACGCCACACCCTTCCCACTACATATTTAAGTACCCGTTTGCGTCGTATATCTAGAAGCAGTAGTTTCTCCCCTCCAAACTCACTGCCGGTCCCATCATCACTTCGAACTCGTACCACTACACACAAAATATAGCAACCTTACACAACTTGCCACGGGTTGTGCCCTCAGGCCCATGGCTCCCATACCACACCCAACGGTCACTCCCACACTCCTTCAGCGACGCCAGGACTCAGGAAGCAAAGGAAGTTGTGCATGAAGTACTTACTACTTCCCATGGTTCTTGTCCACTTCCTGGGAAGAACTTCCGCCCATCCTATCTCGAGGGATTGAACCTAGGCTTTCCAACTCCGGTAGGGACGTCTTGACCATTAGACCATCCGGCCAAGGGTCAGTGCTCTCGCTTGTCCAATGTGTGGATTAGTCACTTCCAACAGAACCTAGCAGATCGATGTGAGGTTTCCCTGTTGAAAGTGGTAAGTCGATCGCACCCGACCGGCTTCAGATGTTTATGGTCAACTCGAAACGTTTATGCTTGAAGTTATGCCTCCATTCTAGTTCTAGTCGAAGTGTCACCTCAGGTCTAGGTCTATATCAGGCGCACAGCCCAAAGGCGGAACGCCGTTTTTCATTCTTCCGCGTCATACTTGGTGTCGTACGATACGTGATTACACCTCCGGCGTTGTCTCTCTCGAGTGCGCGACTGAGCATATCACCTTCGTATAGGTGATCCGAGCACTGTACGAAATCGTACATTCCCCCTATTTTAGACACGGGACTTCCATCGGCGTGACCTTATTGATACTGAACGTGTGGTTTGGGTCACTGACGTGTGCTGGGGTTGAAACAAGTACTCGGACTGCCGGAGCAGCCTTGTAGGGGCGGAAACGAAAAAAGGGAGGGAAGTCGATCGAAGGAAATAATTGGCTGAGGTAGGTTGTATCGAGCCCTGTGCCGTGTCGTTTGATTCTGCTTCTTGGTACTTACCAAAAGGCGCGTGTCACACAGATGGCAGGTACGTAGAGGTTTGATGCGTTTTCTTCAGAGGTCCATTCCAGGAGGAGCGACACGTACTTCGAGTTTAGGTTCCTTCAATACGATAATGCTGAGTTCAACATATAAACTGTCATAGCGTTACTGATAGCAAAATGCAGTATCAACTATGTGGACCCGACCGAGGAATCTAGGATATCTAGACCATTAAGGGATTGACGAATGAATGGTATAATAAATTGGCGAGTAAGACTGAATGAAGGAGGATACAAAGGCCCACCACCGAGACCTCTCCGATGCCAAGAGTCCGCTACATAAAAGGGCACATAAAGGTCAGCATCTACCATGATATGCTCAAACACGTACACAATGGTTGCGCGAGGATGATCATGCAAAAGTACACCCATAATCGCCCGTATAATCCGCCAACGTGGTGCCCGGTGTACTTGTGCCAACCCTTTTCACAGAGCAGCAGGGGAGCCTGCAGCGCAAAAAATAGCGGAACGAGGGTATCAAAACCTCTCCCGAGTGTATATGCAGCAAATTCGTGGTATAATCCAGACCCAATGAATGTCCCGAACACCATGCCAACGTTTCCCGCGATAATTTTTCCAGGGAATCCTCCAAAGACAAAGAAGGTTTCTCGAAGAATTTGGTGCCAACGCTTGGACCAGAACGAATGAAGCGAGTCAGAATGCCACGGATGGTCAATTACAGGTGGCCAAGACGACGGAGAACTTCCCAAGAGTAAAACAGAAATAATCGTGAAGAGGTCGTAAAGGATTTCGAAGCATGCTAATATGCAAGAGCCTGTTGCAACGTGGATAGCTGTAGAAAGGGCGTATCGATAGAAGAATGGTAGCTGTGCCTTGAATATGGTACCGCCGTAGGGAGTGCCTACTTCAGGTATCTGCTTGATGAACGACTCAAGAAGGTCAAAGATCAGAACGTTCTTGACCAATGATATTAAGGTCGCAGACAGGAATGAAGTCCGTTCGGGAGATCTCTCCTCCCGCGGCACATGAACCCCGACGCCGAATTTCCAACCCAAACCCCGCTGGGAGAAAGTTACTTCCAAAGCATCGTATAGCCAAGGAGGTACGGTGATAACTGGACCTGACCGACTAGGTTTTGCATGTGCATCACCATTAGCTTTAACAGCGTCGGACTTCCTAGCGACACCAGGCCGAACCTCATCAATCTTGAGCATTCCTTCTTTTCTCCATGCAAAATCTATTGCTTTGGCACATACATTCCCTGCGACTAAACCTGGAGTATTTTGATTCAGAGTGACTCCGCAAGTACGAAGGAGGTGGTGTTCAAGATAAGGCTCTTACCCTGACCCCAGTTGTAGACATTAAGTGGCTCTGTCCACATGAAACGAACGCAAGTCCCGATCGCAACTGCGACCACCAACGGAAGGAGTAGAAGACGCAAGGTGAACGTATTGGGCCGTCTCGCAAGGTATGCCATGTAAATTAGCGGAATAAAGGGGAATAGAAGGTATGGAATATGGTATCCGGAAATTGGTATACGGTCATGAGGTTGTGGTACGAGCGCTCTGAAGACATCCTGAACGACACAGTGACTGGTTCGCGACACTTGTTGAGCAGATGGATTTGACCATTGACGAGAATAACAACACACCATAGTTGGTAGATTCTCAGCCACATCTAAAGTTATGGTGAATCGTCCTTCCAGTCACTGTGGTCGAATTAGATGGGACGCGAAGATGACCGACCGCCTTAGACAGAGTATTTCCTCTCATTCGTGATAGTCGCTTAGTCAGCTACCGTTCAACTCGTCTACGTGTCCATGTCAGGGGCTGGCGTTGGTTCACAGACTTAGTACGTGCGTAGAATGAACTCATGTGAGCCGGCTCCTGTCCTCATTAACCGTAGATATAATCATAGCACATTGCAAGGCAACATTGTGCTTTGTCTATTGTCATGGTGGTGGTATTTATACAGACGTCGTGGAATGATGGATTACCTGGCCTATGGAACCTTGTTAAATTGTCACAGAACGTTGCGGTACCCGTGTTCATAACAATGAAACGTTAACATTTGATGATGGTGGCTGAGATGTAGATGGTCAAAATTAGCATTGTGAGGACGATCATGAGGATTTTATTTGTCGTGTGCCAGAAACAGATATTCAGCGTATTTATGACAACCGATCATACTCTAGGGTCGGTCCGACTGTGCTTTGTCAATTGTCAATTGACAAGCATATCGCAAGGGGCTTGCTTTGCACCGATCAGAATAACACTGATCTGTCAACGCAGGTTGCGGAGGGTAAGTTTCAAATAAAAGATGAACTCAACTCAGTAAGTCTGGAGTGCTTTGATCACATCAAAGGATGCAGCGACGGCTCACGGAGCCGTTGAACGTTTCAAATGCCAAACCGCAGAGGGACTACCATATACGGCATACGCTTCCTGAGTCGTGGCAAAACGATCCTCCACTTCGTAGAAGTCGGGGAAGTATCTTCACCTGGGGAATTGGCAACGTTCTTGGCGCGCAAGTAGACGCGTACGGCTGCATATAAATAAGTACTTGGTTGTGATACTTTTTGTTGTTGGAAGGAGACACCCCAAGAACGCGTTGTTTGGTTGTGTTGATGTAATGTTCTAATACTTCGGGTCCTCTAAATTACTGACGCCCCGGGCCATCCTGAGGTTGTAGTAGAACGGGTTCCGCGCCAAGTCTTATCCCGCCAGTGCTTCAACCCCGTTCACGACAGGATTTACGACTCCAACTTGTATCTCTATCCCCCACTCTTCGTCTTTTCTTTTCTTCTCTTTTCTTCTTGTATTCCTGGCGCGGGCTGTCAAACTTTTCTTCTCCTCCGTCCCGGATTTCATACTGGCAGCATTATCGGTCCATTGATTCAATTCTTGTTCTGTAACTTCCTCTTGATTGCTTGACTACCTGACAGTCCGTCCACCGTTGGTTATCCCTGTCTCTTTCTACCTTAACTCCTTAGCGCGTGCTCCTACCCATTTCATTCGCGTGCCACAAGCGCTAGGACTGCCTAACCTGATACCTCTGTACGTGTCCCTTTTTGCTCGTTCGCGGAAGCATCCCAGTGCCCTTACAGTTTATGACTCTCAGTCGCACGCACTCCGCAGGTGCATCTGCCGCCACGAACTCTCGGCGATAATATCTGTTCCACTTCCGCAGTATCGGCCTATGAAAGAGATGCCCGCAACTCATCTTCACATTAATACAGATGTCGCCCACAAAAATAGCAATTTAAAGAGACCAAATGGTCGTGAAGGTCCCTATGCTCCCCACCTGATGACCATAGATACGAACATCATTACCCGGACGAGGAGTGGGTCCACCGCGTCAACATCATCATCACTATCTGTTGACTCCCCCGGTCCATCGTCTTCCTCGGCTTCTTCATCGTCACTTCACCTGCCAAAATCCGCAAAGTCGTCTCGTCCACTTCACTATCCCTTGGCAAGCCCGTCACCAGACGAGACCGTTCGCGTTTCACCTACTCCGGAGTTTGTTCTTGCATTGCATGACTTTTACCCTCAGCACCAGAATGCAACATGTCTTTCATTTCGAGCCGGTCAAGTCATTCACGTCTTGAATCGGGATCAGAGCGGGTGGTGGGATGGCGAGATTAACGGTCAAAGGGGATGGTTCCCCAGCAATTATGTCAGTGCTGATGAAAGAGTCATCTCACTGACGGAGGAAGAATCTCCCTGTTCATCTGTATGTTATGATAATCAAATAGCTTCTTTCCAGATATTGACAACATTGTCTCGGCAGCCTCAGGGACCTCGCCACGGGCATTCTATGTCTGCAACTTCTTGGGCCAGTGCTCCTTCGCGTGGTTCGCGAAAGGACCATAGACCGCTGGTCACAGAAGTTCTTGGATCAGACATAACATCATATTGTCCTCCTCTCATGGTTAATCTTTTGCACAGTTTATCCCTCCTCCAAAGTGCTGCTCGTTCAAATCGCATCGCTCATTTTCAGCCTTCCACGGCTTGCATCATATCTTGTGTGCGGTTTATTCTGTCTTCGACAGAGTGTTTACCTAGAGAGGCGCCGTTACTAAAGCGATTCCCCGCTCTCGCCCAAGAACGGAAACAGATTCTGTCTGTCCTGGCGTCCCTAGTATCACAAGCCAAAAAGGCATCAGATGAGGCACAAGATGAAGATTCTTGTGATGCTGAAATTGAAGGGATGCTGAAACTTGGTGGCCAAGTCTTCTCACAAGTACGGCGCTTTCTTGCTGTAGCTGTGCAATGTGGCGTCGACCTGCCAGAAAGACGTCAGCATATTACGTCGGACGAAGCCATCGCTGGTTCCCGCGATCTGCAGGAACAAGCGAGCCCTGCCGAACCTGGAGGCGGAATGCCAGCATTATCTGAACCTCATACTCCACCTCGTGTATCATCTCGCCTAGCAACTCCCAGACAACCACAGTCCCATGGTGGCGCCCTGCCAAAGACTACTCCCCGAACCAAAAGTATGGGAGATCTGAGGTCCCAGGGGAGACTAGCTGCATATCGCGATTCCGACTCCTCTGTTACTCCTCTACTGCCACACAGAACGATACTATCACGGTCGAGGTATCTCGCCGCTAGCAAGCACAAAGCCGACATGCCATCCATCAGCAGCATTTCATCATACTCGTCGTTTTCGTCCGCCGAGTCGGCAAGACCAGCAATGCCCCCTTTTCCCTCAGGACCCTCGACATCTTTGGAGGTGATGGAGGCTCTAAAATTTGCACATGATCAGTATCTATCCACCATTGCAGCCTTCATCGGTCATGCACACTCTCATTCGAGATCATCGCATGCCTCCAGCACAGGCCAGATGTATGATCTCGTACGAGAAGTAGTGGAGATGGTATGCAAGTTGCTCACCATTGCCGAAGCTGTCATGCGACATCCCGACATCTCACCTCAGAAAATCGGGAACTTGAAAATTGCGAAAGAGAGACTCTACACTGCTGCCAGTTGTCTTGCCGAATCCGTGCGGTTACTCATGGTGCCCCTCCCTCTCGATGTGACAGAGGAATCTGAAAAGGCGTCCTTGATACGATCCGCTACAGCAGCATGTAAAGCGGGTGCAGATTGTGTTACGGCCGTTAAAATTTGCTTGAATAGGGCTCCGGGAGAGAAGCAGTTTATCATCCAAATTCCTACCATGTGCGATTCAAACCCTGCACCGTTCACCCCGAGCAAATTCTCTCGTAGAACTGGCCAGATGTCAAATTCCACCTTGTCCTCGCATCGGAGCCCGCATCGCAGTGGCGTTGACGAGGAGGACGTTACCATACAGGCTGTGGCACCACCTTCTTCCACCCCGAATACTGCTGGCGTCCGAGACGAATCTTCAGACACGTCCATTGTCACAGCAACTTCTGTCAGTTCGCATGAGACTCAACCGACAACACCAGAAGGCGGTCTATCATCTCTGAGCGACTCCGAAGTGCTCAAGCCAATGGAACGCCCTCTATTATCGCCTTCATCGACAGTCGATGACACCTGTGGACACGCGGAACAACAGGATCGCCAGACTATCGACACGTTCGAGGAGCGGTTGATAAACGATGATCTTCCTGCCTCACTGCAAGTAGAGCGTGATCCCCTTGGTCATGACTACTCTTCAGAAGATGTCATCTGCAACAATGAAGGTCATCTGGTCGCAGCGACAATAGAGGTCCTGTTTGAGAGGATGACACCTCATGACAGCCTCGTAGATCCTGCGTTTTCCGCGGTCTTCTTCCTCACCTTTCGTCTTTTCACCACTCCGCTTGCACTTGTGGAGACGATTATCGACCGCTACAATATCATGCCTCCACCTGATCTTTCGGAAGATGAAATGAGAGTTTGGCAGCAGCGCAAAGGCATCCCGATCCGCTTGCGCGTATCCAATTTCCTCAAGGCGTGGTTAGAGATGTACTGGCGACCTGGCGTTGACGACGTCGCTCTCCCGCATCTTTCATCTTTCACGAGAGATGCACTCTTGCATTACTTCCCTACGCCCTCCCAGCGGATTCTCGATCTAATTTCCATGCGGCAGGACTCCAACACCAGTCTTGTGAGCCCCAAGAGTGAACGTGTCCGCGATCCTGGCATGTCAATCAATCCTCCGTCGCATTCACCGTCCGAAATTCCACGACCAACGATGACGAAGGCACTGCTGGCCACGCTTCGTGGCAAGAATTTCGACTCTGTTGCCGTCACTGATTTTGACCCTCTTGAGTTGGCGAGACAACTGACGATCATGGAATGCAACTTGTACTGTGCGATTCAATCTGAAGAGGTTCTAGAGACAGGACAGGAGGGTTCAAAGCCTCCTGTCAACGTCAGAGCTGTTTCCTCCTTGAGCACTGTTATTACGGGATGGGTGGCCGAGAACATCTTGAACGAGCACGATATAAAGAAGCGGACGTTACTCGTGAAATTCTTTATCAAGGTTGCCGATGTAAGTGAATATGACATTGTTATTACTCTCCCGACCGACTGTTGTCCTTTTAGCGATGTACTTCATTGCACAACTTTAGCACTCCTCGGTCCATCCTGGCGGCTCTTGACTCTTCCACGATATCTCGGCTACATCAGACTTGGCTGGTAAGAATCCATGTTGCTCGCGCCGTGATGTCGTTCTTAGCGATTTTCAGGGTGTTCCGCAAAAAAGTAAGATGCAGTTAGAGTCATTGCGTCGATTGGCAGATCATGGGCGGAACTACCATCAATATCGAAGCCGGCTTCGCAATTTGGCACCACCAGCTGTTCCGTTCTTGGGTACGGTTTTACTTTTATATGAAATCTGTATTTTATTGACCAGAATATCAAGGTCTTTACTTGACTGATGTAACTTTCTGTCGCGAGGGAAACCCTTCATACCGTGACTCCCCTGGTTCCCTTGGTGCTCCAGGGAAGAAGCTTCTTAATTTCAACAAGTACCATAAGCTAGCTCGGATTGTTCAAGGTCCGAATATCATCGTCTCTTGCGGGCTTCTCGTTTTAATTTTTGCTTGTAGATATGCAGCGCTTTCAAGTGCCATATAATCTTAAGAAAATTCCAGAGGTGCAGGAATACCTCCAAGTGGCGTTTGAGAAATCAAAGCACCATGGTGACCTTCAGGATCTCTATAGACGAAGGTTTGTTTACATAGCTTCTCGTGTCCATCCGCTGAATTGGCCGTTCGTTATAGTTTACTTGTCGAGCCCAAGCAGCCGGCCGATACTCCTCCCGCCAGCGACATGCGGCAATTGTTTAACTGGGCGACACGGTCACAGGCGCCGTCGACATCTACCTAATGTTGCTTTTTCATTTTTGTTTCACCGGGCTCGTTGTGTCCTCAACGTTGTTGTCGCTGTTGTTTGTTTATTCTATAATCTTTCTTATCTTTCTTGCAATTCCCACAATCCATGCCCATCCATTGCATCTCATTTCTTGAGTCATGTTTTTTGTACTCTCACGCATGCATGGAAATCTCTAGCTCATTCAATGTTACCTTCCTCCGGTTCTATAATATGCAGCGGTATTGCGTAGGTAACAAAAATATACACGATTGAACTCGAATGAACTCGATATATATGAAATTCTCTATGTGCGACTGTGGTTGTATTCGGCGACACGGTATCCGACTCCGTCCTCGTTCAGTTGGAGCGGGTCGCGCTGGGAGCGCGTGGAAGAAGGTAGGAAAGGGTATGTCTTTTTAGTCACACCGGGCCCGAAGTCGAACACAAAGGGTCGACTTTGCGTGACGCCAAAGACACGAGAGCTCTCGAGTATGAGCGAGTAGACTGGTGATGGGTCATTGCCTGGAGCATGTGCACTCCATCCCTCTGCGGGACGGCGAACATCCCAGAATGCAACGACGCTATGACGGGCAGTTCCGGCTGCCACGAAACTTGAAGAGCCGCCTCCGCATGAAACGGAATAAATGGGCTCGTCGGACCAAGGGTCGCGGAGGGTGAGCATAGGACGTAAGGGGGCAGGGCTGCCCGGCACCCCTGAATCACGCCGACCAGAGCGCATGTCATGCACCCGAACGACACCATCATACCACCCGGATACGATGACCTGTTTTGAGGAACCCCACGGTGCGGACGGTGGTGCGTCCGTGATACCGTATACTGCGGTGGAGCGCTCACGCGTGGGATGGAGGATGGCAAAGGGTGTAGGGTGTAGTGAGGAAGGTGTCACTGCGTGAACGACGAGGGGATTTGGGGAAGTTGTGCCAAATACAACGTATGGCAGGGAGGACGTCATGCAGAGAAAACTCGACCAAGATCTCCAGTCCAGCTCTATGGTGCTGACGAGCGGCGATTCTGAGGATAGGTTGTAGAGGCCTGCTGTTCCGGACGCTGATAGAGACAAGAGCATGCTGTCTGAGCATGAAAGGCTCTCTACTAGATCCATGATGCGCGACCCGAGAGAGTATGTGCGTTCCATGGTCAATGACGGCGGCTGATTCTCGTCTTGGTCCTTTGGAAATGGAGGGAGGTAAATACGTTCTATGTGTCCATCTTCGAAACCGATGGCTACCGTCCTTTCCGAATGATCATAGGGAATAAAAGTGAGACTAGTGATCTCCCCCTGATTATTTGCGAAGGAATATGAGCCCTCGTGAGAGATTCCGGGAGCACCGTCATCGATGAGTGAGAAAGAGTCGGTTACGGTGTATGCGTAGATGGTGTGACCTGCAGCAACCAGTAACATAGAAGTAGACAAGGCAAGAATAGGCTGAAATTTGGCGCGCCATGGACGTGATAATGGACGGGCGTTAAACTTGGCCTGGGTCCACCAGCGGTCAGACGTCACATCGTATCGGACTTGGTCAAAATGCGACCAGCGTTTGCGTGCGAGCTGCAACGTGAATGACGGGCGATGACTGTGTTTGAGGTATAGCGACCATCCAAACTCGTGGACCTATCAATGAGACACAGATCAGAGATTTAATTATATTGGAGATCATTCTTAATTTACATACCAAGAGGTTCACGAATTTGCACGTGCAAGAGAGACTGATCAGGTCTCCTATTGCGAGATTTTCCATTACAATGATTAGGACATCGCTTGGAAGGACGAGACCAGGAGCTTCAACAGTCATAGTGTCACGGTCAGGCAGGATTCGGGAAGAGTGATGCTCTCGCGAGCCTGAGTACGTATGCGTACTTACATCATACGGTATGTGTATGATGACATAATCAAGGCGGCTCAATGGCACAGACACCAAACAGGGAGGTCAGTTCACGTCCATCGTCAAACGTCACTTATCCGAACGGCAGAACCACCACGTCGTCTTTCCAGCGTCGACGCGCTACAGGGTCATGAGGAGGGATGTTCGTATTTTGCTTGTAGGAGATGGTGCGTCGTTATCCCCGCAATCCACCACGTGTATTAATGTCTTCGCAGAGGGTGTTGGTAAAAGTACCATAGTCACCTCTCTCATCAAAGAGTCTTTCGTTGCCCACGTATGTTCCTTGCATCTACGCGTATTCGCCATACTGATAGCTTCAACCTCAGGTTCAACATGTCGTTCCGGAGGTTACCATACCACCGGAAGTCACCCCAGAGAACGTGACCACCTATATTGTCGATTCAGGAGGTATGTTTCACAGTCTTATGTTTCAGTCACGCCCTTCTCAATCTTGCGACTCAAGCTGGACCACAAGACCGACAGCATCTCGAATCAGAAGTGCGCAAAGCACATGTTATTTGCGTGGTCTATTCAATCGACAACCCTCACTCATTTGATCGAATACCTACATATTGGCTCCCCTTATTTCGTCAACTAGGCGTTAATGTTTGTTTTGTCTCCGATTCCTCCCTTCAGCTTCTAACGCTCATTCCAGGTACCTGTGATCCTTGTCGGAAATAAGATCGACCTAAGAGGCGGTGAGGTCACTAATGAAGCTCTAGAGGAAGAAATTATACCTATTATGAATGAGTTCAAGGCATGCCACTTCATTTCGTGCGACACCCTTGGAACTAATTACATCATATAGGAGGTCGAGACATGTGTTGAATGTTCGGCCAAGCTACCTCTGAACGTTTCCGAGGTCATCTACTTTGCACAGAAAGCGGTTTTACATCCCACAGCTCCTCTTTACGACTCACGGGAACATGTGCGTACTAATCACTTACGGTATGTTCTCTACTGAAACCCTCCAGGTCCTGAAACCCGCTTGTGTGAGCGCCCTGAAGCGAATATTTAAACTCTGTGATGCGAACAAGGATGGCGTTCTCGATGCTGCGGAGCTGAATGAATTCCAAGTTTGTCTTTTGCCCACACCTCCATGTCCTGAAGTGCTGATCGCCACGTGGGCAGCGAAAATGTTTTGATGTCCCTCTACAGCTCCAGGAACTTGAAGGTATCAAAGATATGGTTCGCGAACATGCGGAGGGGGGCGTACGAGATAATGGATTGACCGAGGATGGATTCTTGTACCTGCATACAATATTCATACAACGCGGAAGGCTGGAGACAACATGGACGGTTCTACGCAAATTTGGTTATGCAGAGGACTTACGACTCACTGAGGCATTCCTGCTCCCAAAGTAAGCGGTTTTGTGTTGATGAGCTTCAAAACTGATTGACTTTGCAGGTTTGACGTGCCCCATGACTGTTCTGTTGAACTGAGTCCGGAAGGATATCAGTTCTTCACTGATATCTTTGAAATTTTCGACAAGGTTTGGACCCCTAAACCTACCTTCTATGTTACGCTTACAATTATCACTAGGATCAAGATGGTGCACTCAACAACGCAGAACTGGAAGAGCTGTTCAGTACCTCCCCAGGGAACCCCTGGGCAAGCCAAAATTTTCCCGACACGACTCTAGTGGATGGCAAAGGAGCGGTCACTCTGCAAGGCTGGCTTGCTCAATGGAGGTCTGCATTTTGATTTACTCTTTTTTGAAAGCCTTGCTCATGCACATGCCAGTATGACTACTCTCTTAAATCACAAAACTACCCTTTCATACCTTGCCTACCTTGGATACCCCAATGAACAGCGCACTTCT
Organism: Rhizopogon sp. AM-2018a; assembly: GCA_002995095.1. Taxonomy (NCBI): domain Eukaryota; kingdom Fungi; phylum Basidiomycota; class Agaricomycetes; order Boletales; family Rhizopogonaceae; genus Rhizopogon; species Rhizopogon sp. AM-2018a. The sequence goes on along the minus strand of PVYJ01005484.1, from coordinate 22,663 downwards.
GCACTATTAACAACTCGTCCTCGCAAAGTTGACCGACGGAAAGGCAAAGTTACCCGGAACGTATTTCTATGTTACGTCTGTGGTGCGGCTGGTTCAGGCAAGACGTCGTTACTGCGGTCATTCGCCGGGAAGCCGTTTCGCGAGACCTATGAGCCCACTAGTAAAATGGTCAGCGTGGTTAACGCCGTGGATATTGACGGGTCGGAAAAGTACTTGGTGGTAAGGTTTTGACAACACTTTAAATGTTAGCGATTCACACGCTTGGTTTTAGCTTCAGGAGTTCGGATCCAAATATGAGGCCGAAACGCTTCGTGCATCGAAGAAGACGGATTTTGCCGACGTCATAGTATATGTGCACGATTCTAGCGATACTAACTCGTTCTCTTACATTAGTAATTTACGCGTAAGTTACTATTTCGACCCTCAAATCCAAGTGAACGCTGGCTCAATTTTACTTGTAGCAACAATACAACCTCGATCATATACCGACTCTATTCGTTGCAACGAAGTCAGACCTGGACCTTGCACAACAGGTTCGGATACTTGTGTTCCAAAACCAGTCCCTTTCTGATGTCAGCGTAGAGACACGAAGTTCAGCCTGACGTATACTGCAGACGTCTTGGCCTCCAGGTACCTGTCGCTGTCAGTGTCAAGACGGAACAGATTGCAGACGTTTTCCATGCGATTTGCAGCATTGCTATAAACCCGTGAGTCGTCCCTGTACTTCTATTTTGTGAAGACCTGCTGACCTCCTGAAGCCACGCTGCAATACCCGGAGGCGCAGACCGCGCGATGACAGCCTCAGAACGGCTGCGTGTTTACGTGACCGTTACCGCTCTATTGGGAGGTGCCAGTGCGGGTCTCGTAATGCTCTGTCGGAGTCTCTTGCGACCGGGAGGTGCGATTCTTCCTAGTTGGACAACACCGTGGGCTACGTGGCTGTTAGGTATTAGACGAGACCCTTGATTATTTCGCATATTGTACATCTACGTTACACCATAGATGTTATTTCGCAGTTGAACTCGTGCAAGATGGTCTGAGTGTTCCAGATTAGTGTCTGGGCGCTGGGTTGTGTGTATAACAGTAGACAGATCCGATGTCCGATTGCTCAGATCCGATATGCCTGCAGGATGTCGCCTGGAGCTAGTACACACAAGAAGCCTCACTTCAAGATTCTACGCCTGAACGTTAACTATATTTACCTGCTTGAATCCTCCAGAGCCCTTTCCACCACCTCTCAAGCAAGAACGGACACGAAGACAGGCCAAGATTTCTCGATATTCCCGGGCATCTGAACTACTAGGAACACGCCATGGATGAAGATATGGATTTTGATGCCAATGCAGCGCAGCAGACACCTCAATTTCGTGGTGAAACCTACTATGACGGACGAAAGATGCTGTGAGTTATCCGCACGATTCCATTCTCTCAATCGTGTTCACTCCCGCGTGCAGCGACCTGGTGTTTGTGCAAGACTGCACGGGTAGTCAAGGGAGCTACATCTCCTCTGCAACAAAGAACATCCAAGACATCTGTGCACATATATTTGAGTCGGGGAAGCTGCAATCCCAAGAAGATTTGCGTGTCGGGCTTGTTGCGTTCCGCGACCATCCACCACAGGATCATACATATGTTGTGAAGAACTTTGGGTTCTCATCTGATATCAGCAAGGTACACAAGGACCTTGCAGGACTGTATGCCTCTGGAGGGGGTGATGGTCCCGAGGCAGTGACAGCTGCACTGGCTGAAGTGCTTCATATGGACTGGCGGGAACATGCGAGCAAGATGGTGGTCCTGATTGCTGATGCACCACCACATGGGATAGGAGAGTATGGGGATGGTGAGTATCGGAGTACCTGATCGGACTACTCGAGCAATATACTCAATCCTTGGTAGGATTCGACGAGGGCTCGCCAGATGGACATGATCCGCTACAAGTTGTTCGGGAAATGGCCAGTCGAGGCATCACACTGGTAGGTTCACTGCTGCCAATTGTCAAGGGTTTAGATAACAGCTTTCTAGTTCTTTGTTGCATGCGAACCGGCGCTCAGTGGTTACTCGGTAGGGGCCGTCGTTTCTCGTTTGTGGCGGGTACTTAGAAAATATTGCAGTATGCAACCGACTTCTACCAAGCAATTACAACCATCACGTCTGGACTCATGCTCCCGCTTACCACGGCTGATCTCCTATCGCATGCCATTGTAGGCAGTGTGCTGGAAAACCTCGATATGGAACGCCTTGTCCGAGAGGTGGGGCATGCGGTCGCGCAGCGAATTCTCGGAAACAATGAAAGCGTCGATGATGTCGCTCGTGAATTACACGAGAAATTACTCCTCCGGAATGAAAGCACCAAGAAAGTTGTAATCGAAAGCATCTATAAGGAGTCTCCTGAAGCTGTCCATAACGTTACGGTCTTCACTCACGCCTCCTCGCTGCGAGAGGCAAGGCCACAGTTGCAGAGGGTGCGTTGTGCTCCGATGTTTCATTCATGAGCTAACGAACTACTTCCACAAGGTGCATGGCTCGCGGTTCACGGAGAAGTATCTCCTTGCAAGACAAACCGCCAACCGAAATCTGTACACTTATCCATATTCACCACCTACACCTGCCCGATCTACGTCAGAAAAACGTTATTCTACTATGGTACCAAGCAGCCCCCCCTCGGCGCCGTCGTCCCCTCCTCGCAAAGTTGTGCAGGACTTTGCTGCTTTCGGTGCGCCGAAGAACGCTAGCGTTTTTGGCACGGCTGTTGCGTCGACGCCGTTTTCGTTAGCGGGCGGCAAGGCTGCATTTGGCGGCATGAGGACTTCCTCCGCTCGAACTCCTTTTGATGAAGAAGATGACGAGGATGACGGTAGACAGAAGGTGGAACTCAAGGAAGATCCCATCTCCCTTGATCAGGTAGGCCCCGTTCGTGATCTGGCCTATCATCTCATTGTACTAATTGCTGTATCACACACTACTACTCACTCCACAGGCCAGACGCATCGCCATGCAAAGCGCTTGGCGGAACGTGCGAGGTTGATCATTGATCGAGTGACAGACAATTCTTCACGATTCCCATCTCCTGTTCATTGTCATATTTTTTTTGCCCTCCCGCACGATTTTGATTGGCTTGCTTCTGGCAGTACATCACGTGGGAATCATGTAGAATAGTGCACAATAAAATCCAATCATAGTAGTTTGGTTTGTAGCATCGGAACTGGAGTGGCGTTTTCAATGTGCTCGGAGATTCTGCTATTGCTGACCTAATACAATAGATGGCAGTGGACATATGACAGCCGGTTGTAACGAAGATAGCTACCTTGTCGATGCAATGGTATACTGATTGGACCGTCTGAGGTATACAATTTGAATGCAGCATTATGGATCTCCCTTTTTCCTTTTTTTCCTCTTCGCGTCATCACCTTCATGTTGTCCCTGAGATCGAGACTGATCAACGGTCACATCTCCGGGTGGTCCTTTTTCCAATGTCTTTTGAACCCTTTTGGCTGCCCTGCGTTGGTCCTCTGACACGAGTGTTGTCTTTTGTTTCTCAGCTTTTACCGCTTTATTCGCTGCCTTCTTCTCCTTTCTCTCCCTTTTTAGTCGTTTTCTTTCTCTCCGCTCCTCCTTTGTCTCGAGAAGGGGTGATGACGTCCGCTTTATGCTTTCCTCTGTGCTTGGGGCGTAAGTGTGAGGAACAATCTGCCTTTCGGAGGTGTGAACGGCAGAATGCATGGGAGACGAAGCGAGGGGCGATTCCAGATTGCTGGGATCATCGGGAGCTAATATCGGCCCACGGAAAAACCGAGAATATAAGCCCTTTCTGGCAGCCTCACGTTTCGCAATGGCGATTACGGAGGCACGCGGGTATGGGTCTGAGTCTGGTGTAGAGGTCCCGGATGCACTGGCAGGAGTGCCCGATATCGGTCTTCTATTTGAGATGATGCCTGTTGCGGTTCGTTTTAGTTGGAGGGTAGTCGAGATATCCTAATCATGACATGTAGTGAGCGGGAGGAGTGTCATATGACGGCATATGCAATCCGACCTCATTCGTATCCTCATCATCATTCTCTTCATCCTCATCCGCTATTCTGATGGTGATAGCTTTGGTGGCTGCTGAATATAAACTTTGAATGGATAAGGAGTTAGAGAATTGGAATGTGAGAGAACACACTGATCCCAGAAGGGGAATGCTTCGTCGCGGTCTTTGCCTACACCTGAGAGGTTACGTTTTGGAGGAATAGCAAGGGGCTTGTCTATCGCTCCGCTGCGAAGGCCAGTGCCTTTGCCTGACCATCCGTATGATGCCAGGTAACTGTGTCCGTCGAGAGGCATGAAGCAAAGAGATCAACATTACATTGTATTTATTAAACCCTAACCCTAATGGGTTAGACATATGCCGTTATCGATGCGGAATGGTCCGTGCGTTGCTCACGTCAGCAAATTGCTTATCCCTCTCAGGTTCCTTTCAAAGGTTCCTTCGTCCCATCCCGCTCGCATCCCGCGCAGACCTGTGTCTTCAACTGGCCCTCCAGCGTTTTCTGCAGGTTCAAGTTTAACAATGATGGATATCGACAACCCGCCATTCCAGGATTCTGACTCAGTTGCCGCCCAATCATTGCGCGCAGCTGCTTTGCTTTCAAGAAAGCGCCGCAAAGTGGCTGTCGAGCAAGTACCACCACTGCCCCAACGTCCTCAGGTCGAACAGACTATGCAATTAGATTACGGTCAAGAAGAGTTTCCAAGGCCTTTTGCAAATTCTTTTCCGACACAGAACAAGGTTCCAGCAGCATCAGAGGAGCCGCCGCCTGATTCGACACCGGACATCGAAGATGGTCAGATCCGAGAAGAAGGTGAAATCAGCGATACAGAAGAATCCGCCCCTCCGCCCCCTCCAAGACCTACGTCCCCCCCTCCAAAATTCCGGAGGCTCGAAACTTCCTCCAAGGACAGCATTACTTCCAGACCCGTCCCTACCTCTCCAGCAATTGACTCAAACCCTCCGCATCGATCTTCAAATCGCCTCGATTCTCCTTTTGTGCCCTCAAAGACTGCCTCTGAATCAAGCTTCCAGCACCCATCACCTAGTTTTTCACACCCATTTATTCTCGAAACTTCCACGTATAGACTTGACGCGGATCATGTCAGGCCAGGGCTGGCCAGTT
>PVYJ01005484.1:0-17492 GCA_002995095.1 Rhizopogon sp. AM-2018a | reverse complement strand
TAACTGACCGTTTTTTTTTTTTTTACTCTTCGGATGTAGTGTCTCAGGATCAGTATAATACCGCAAAAGACACGGTCTTAGATCTACTTGGTTGGGCTGTCCCACCCGAATACCTCGTCGATTGCGGCCTTAGCCGTCAAGTAGTGTTCTACGTTTTCACCGAACTCAATCTGCGTATGCCAACCAACTTGGATACCACTGATCTCATTCCATACCCTACACCCGAAATGATGTCTCCTGTTCCTGCTTCGCCTTCGCATTCAATTCGCTCCGTCTCCACTTCCTCCGCGATGCCTCCGCCCATGACAATCCCTTCCCACAGAGAGTTTTCTAGCCCAATCGCGACTTCTGGCCATGCTTCCGATCGCCCAGGCAGCAAACTCGCTGCTCGTCTCGGTCTCCGTATACCGTCAGCGCCTGAACCCACTGACGTTAAAATGGAACCAACATCGCCGTCAGCAGCTGACTCGCCGACTTCTCAGTCTCTTCATATGATCGAGCAACAAAGACGACAGGAGTTACTTGCTCGCAAAGCTGTCTTCGCTTCCCGCAAGGCTAAGCAGTCCGACTCCCCTGGTGGCCCATCTTCGATCAGGGACAGAGACGTTGAAAAGGCTCATGTTGCTGCAACTGAGATTGTCGAAGATTTTTTGAAGAGCATTCCTGCTGTGGATAACGACGTCACAGATAGTCCAACAGCCTTGCGTGCCGCAAGATACGCCAGTCCTGAAACCATGGAAGTTGATGAGGCCTTTCCCGCACTCGTTGCTCCACAATCAGCCTCTTCTGAGGATCCATCTGGTCGAACCCTTTTTACCTCGACTGATTCAAGACTCTCTGAAACACGCAGCACTATTTCACCGATAACTGATGCTCCGCCTTCGTCGGGCTATTCCATAGCTCCGTCCTCAGATACATACTCTGGTACATCCTTATCCGCCACATCGGCGCCAGGTGATTACATGGCAGCCTCCAGTTCCGCCGCTCCAAATTCTGCATCCACCAATCCGGCTTATGACGCCAATGGTCCACAAAGAAGGGGTACCAAGCGACCGGTCGCTGCAGACTTTGTTGATTTTGACCACGGCCCTGGCACTTCCAGAGCTCCTTCTGGCAACGGGTACTCGAACAACGGCTACATCCAACCCATTCCGTTACTTCGACGGAAGGCAGGAAGTTTCGCAGGAGTGAGCGGTGTGCGACGTTGTGTCATTGAACTCAGTGACAGCGAGGATGATGGAGACGGCGAATACACCGGTGGTCCTGCGTGGTATGACGGTCTGTCATCATATTCACCGGTCGTCTCGGCGCGTCTTCCACGCCTTGGTGGCAATGTCACATCTAATAGTTTTGCTAACGGCGAAGCGCGCTCAACTACCCCGAATGGCAACGCTCCTTTGGGTATGTCGCCCGCCGCTCTTGTTGAGAAAGAGGAGGAGATCAAAAGGATGCGCCAAATGATTGCCCAGAGAGAAGAGCTACGGCAGAAAAAGCTTGCTGCTGTGCGTTCTGTTTTTGTGTTTCTGCTTTCATCGGGTGATTTACGGAACTCTCAGATGTCTGGGAAAGCTACAACGACTCAACCTGGAGTCGCTGGGCCTTCGACAACTGAAAGTGTTGTAGTTTCAGTGAACACCCTCAGGATGACTTCGGATGATTCAAGAGTGTCCATCAAGCAGGAGGACAACGCTATATTCCTTCACAACGGCCACGTCGGAGAAGCGGAATTGTCTGAACAGGTTGATGCAATCATGGAAGATACGCAAGGTTCGCTTGATTCTTTGCCACTCTTGCCACTGTTATCTTGTCGCGCTGTCATGTCGTGACCTGTCGTAGCCCATATTTTATCGCGTTGCGATTTCACTGCGATCTATTTTCGCGTGTGGAGGATGGCGTTGGAGCGTCTTTTCGCCCAAGGTTATTCCTGTGCCTATTATAGATCCGTCCGCGATCCTCTTCTCAAATAGGTTCATGGGTACTCATACCAGTCTCCAGATAACGGTGAACTAGCAAGTGCTGATATCTCTATGGTCAATCCCATCGAGGAACCCGCTTTTGGAGAGAGCAGCAACGACCTAGTAACCTCAGATCAAACCATTGGTTCTTCCCGGTTCTTCACCAGTCCGACACCCGGCTGATATGATCTCTTTGTTTGTCCCCCCTGGGTGATGGTTATTGTCTTGCTTTATTTCGTTCTTCCTTTCATCCTATCCTCATTTTATCCTAATTTTATTTCTATTCAATCATTTCCCTTTTGCAAACACTTTTTCATTTCGATCCTCGCCATTGCTGCTTGGGTCTACTCAGGGGGTGTAGGATTCGAGCCAATCACTAATGATGGCAATGTCGACGAAAATCAAGGTTCGTACCTTGTCGCATTCGTTGAGCAGATCCTCACATCTTTCACGTTGAATTCATCGTTCCCTTTTCCGTTATGTTCATACTTCCTTCGCTTTTCCAGCGCTAACAATGACAGAGGAAGCACGTCTTGAACAATGGGCAAGGACTTTTCCTCACTTCTGTTGGCCGTGTTTTATGACCTGATATTTGTTCTCTGTTTCTTTTTCATTTGCGATTCCGTCGGATCTAGGTTTCTTCAAACGCAACGTTGCATCAACCTGCTGGCGAGTCTGATGTGCCATCATCGTCGCAGGTGCGTCTCCATTGGTTCGATCGTCGAGGCTGGCTCGGCCTATTCAGGCCTATCTATGCTGACGTCGGGGGTGCCGTGGTATGCCAGGTTTCGAAGGAATCGCAAGATATTCAAATGGGCTATGCGTCATACGATTCGCCATTTTCGACCTACCCTCTACTTCTATCCCAATTACGTTCAGCACCTCTTGATGCCGAATCTTCTCAAGATCCTCGGCGAATTGCCTCTCATTCAGCTAGATCGCCACGACCCAATGCGAGCAGTGCACATGATATATCCTCATCCTCATTGCCCGCTTCGCTTATCTACCGTACACCGTCATTATCTCATTCATCTTCCACTGTTTTTGTTCCAGATCTCAAGCCTTTGAAGCTTGCAACTCTGCAACGGGCCCTTGGACAACTCACTGCTTACGACTCAGGTGTTCGGGTATGTCAGTACGAAGTGCCTGGTGGGGGTGTTTGTCGCGACAAGGACTGCAATGATCTGCATTTAAGCCGACTTGTGAGTGAGCCGAGTGGTACGTATCTTTGTATGTATTTTCTTTTGGGCTGGCTGATGGATTCTTCGTCTTTCATCACCTCTTGTATTACACCGACCAACTCAGACGCAGAGCTAGCGGCGTACGTGCACGGCATATTGCCTCAAACCTGGCGTAGTCGGTGCGACGTACGAGCTATCGAAATTGCGCTTGAACGGGTCCGGCTTGGTGGTAGCGCCACAAACCTTGACGAGCGTGTCAGAGGCGCATTAACAGGACTCGGGATCCCGGTCACTCCGTCAATAGAGTCATGACACGTTCTACGCTAACACTTTGTGACCAACATGCGGACCGGCCCCGACAGGAGACACTAAAGAGACCATTGTCCAGATCTTCGAATGTCAAAATCACAGGGGAAAGGACAAGAGCGCTAAGCGCCACAGGAGCACGCTTTTGTGGAGCTTCTGGAGGATGATGAAGAATTACATGCATTGTGTACGACGACTGGGTTTTTGGCGTTGTGATATCTACCTTTTTTCGATTTATTATATGTTTGTTTGGAAATTGAAAACTTTGATATCAATGTTGTCACGTCAGCTTGAAGATGATTGGATGATGGACACGAGGTTGTGATGTTACCAAAAATGGATAGGTTGGATATATTGCCACGAGGTAATCATTACCATAAAAGGAATAGTAGTTCCCAATGGAACTTACGGAAGCGGGCATCGTGGGAGCGGTGGCTGCGGAAGGAGAGTCGGCGGGGATTACCGAATGTGCCTGGGCGGGCATCTGATACTCCGATGTGAGCCAAACAAATAACCACAACCAACAGTCTTTTTTTGATCGTCCAGACTGAGACAACACACGCCCCGTTGACAACTCCCTCCCTTTTCCACCTCCTTCCAACTTCAGCGATTCCTTTTAAGGACGCCATCCGCATTGACACTAACATCCTCCAAGTCGCGCTTAACATCGTCAACAACTTCCTTTTATTTCTTTTATACGCGTCGTCTTCATCGTCGCCCACAGCATACACAGGCTAAACACCTCGTATGGCCTATCGCCGTCAACCAACTTCTACCGCCACGACCTCTCCATCTTATCCTTATTCCAACGCCGCGGCTCAACACCACACCCAACAACCTTCCCTTTCCGGTCAGAACATCCAAGACGACCCCGCCGCCTCTTCTCCAACGATGCGTAAGCGCCAGCGCACGGACCTCAATTTAGCAAACCCAGGCATAGTAGATCCTCAGCAGCAACCACCGCCACCAGGTGGTCAGCAGCACCTACCTCAACCAGTACAACCAGGTGTTCCAGAAGATGGCTTCATCCACGATCAAGATGCAGCCGAGAGTGGTGGAGACGATGATGACGAGGAGGAGAAACCAAAGGACAAGAAGGCAGGAAGGCGGAAGATTAAGATCGAGTTTATTCAAGATAAATCGAGACGTCACATAACATTCTCCAAAAGGAAAGCTGGTACGCGATCGACTTCCTTTGCCCTCTGTGTACTTTTGCTCAATATGTTGTCCACTTTCGCAGGCATCATGAAAAAGGTATATGCGGATTTCATCAAATGTTCGCTCGCGCTTATCTAACCGAATAATCTCACCCATCAGGCTTACGAACTTTCTACCCTCACCGGTACCCAAGTCCTTCTCCTCGTCGTTTCAGAGACTGGTCTCGTGTACACCTTCACTACTTCCAAGCTTCAACCTCTTGTCACTCAACCGGAGGGCAAAAATCTTATCCAAGCATGTTTAAATGCTCCCCACGGTTCACTCCCATCTGCAATGCCAGTCGGTGCACCCATAGGTCGTGCATCAGGACCCATGTCTCTACCCGGCCCTGGAAGCACCAATCTTCCAGGAGGGCTCGCTATCCCAGGCGGTCCCGTCGGTGGCCCCCAGAGTGCCACGAAGGAGGATGGCGACGATGAAGACGATGAGGTCGCTCGTGGCAATCGCGCAGCTACGGCGGGAGACAAGCGTCGTCGGCGTCCGTCCACAGGCACTGGGCCTGGTCGTGCTGGCCCTGGATCGCCGCAGACCCCCAATAGCTCTATTCCTCCTCCGCTTTCCATTCCATCTTCCCAGCACCAGCAGCCGCCACAGGCACCGCCTCAATCACAAATATCTCTTGGCTCACCGACGAGTCCCCAGCAACAACATTCTCAAGTGCCTCAGTCACCTCAGTATGGCACGTCGCCGACTGGAGGATATGCTCATGCCCAACATCACGGACATCATGGACCTGGAGGTGGTCATGCTGGAAGTCCGACAGACCCTAGCATGTACGGTGGTCACATGGGCTTACCACCTCCAAATTACTCGTACACTGGTGGTCCTGGTCAGGGCGGTCCACCGCTGGGCGGTTTGGCCGTTGCTGCCGCGCAGCAGCACTCGCAGCATTGGACCACACAGCCTCCGGTCAGTCAGGGCCATTACACCAGAAGATGAAGATATGAATAATGAATGACGCGTGCTTTGCTCTTGCATGATGATAAGATTTTTTGTCCCTTCCAAACTGGGTTGTTTTATGCTTTCCCCCCTCGTCTGTGTCGTGTGGTTTACGTTTCTTCGTGTCAGCTTCTTTAGCTACTTACTCACAGCTGTCCTCGGCTGAAAGTGTACAAATAATTGATCAATTCGCTTGTCACGCTTCTGTTTCGATGTCTGAATTTTATGCATATTTCTTTACCAATTGCAACTATATTTCGAGAAGTTTGTACGCCGGTGTCAACAGTGCCATGCCCATGCCCGAATCATGAAAGAGAATATTTTCCCAACACGTCCAAAGTCGAGGCCATCGGATGCAAAAATGGATCGATCCCTGAGGACGAAATGGGTGCGGCATGTACATTTCTGTCCATCCTCATTGTCGCACGCGCGATCAGTTCCTTCCCCTTTGGCGAGCTTGTTCGCGGAGTCCATCATGTGTCAAAAATGGAAGTGGTGATTGACCGATTGACCCTGGTCAACGTTCTCCTTCCGTTGGTGGTTGCTCGTTACTGAGACTCAATCTTTCCATGGAAGCGATCCAAGAAGTCAACTTACTATGAATCTTCACCGCGATTGACCGGTCCACCCATCCGAGTCAGGGTTCATGTCCATTGTATATGTAAAATGTTCCCTGACTCACGGTGTGTGTGTGTTTTTTTTTCAAATGTAACTGACAAACGTCTGATTTCTACATAAGGCTAAGGATAGCGGCGTTCCTAGGCCATGCCAAGAAGAAATGCTCTGTGGGCGACTACCCGTTCATCCTACCTCAAATGCAATGTCTCAGTAGGGTGTTTGTGGAGAGGCATGCAGTGACGATCAGGAAACTTTTGCGTCACTAGTTGTTTCATATATTGACGGTGTGTCGATAAGCTTGCCAGTGGAGCCTAGCCTAATAATATTACTACCACAGCACGCAATCCAATCTCTGCGATGCGATGCCACACGTTGACCTCGCTCTCTCGTTCGATCGTCACCCCATCGAATCTTCTCCCTCTCGAGCAAAGGCAGCTCCGTTATCTTAGTAACGTATCTTCTGTATCTTTCGGGCAAGAGCCGGCTATCAAGCTTTCAGACTAGGACGATGTTCCTCAGCGCTAGTGATGGCTGCCTTGAGCTTTAATCACATGCGTGTATGTGGAGGAATGAAGTCACTTCTCTTTCTCACAATGCGATTTGAAAGCACAGACAATGAATGATCAGAATAAGAACCAAACACGTCACCCGTTCGCTTATGTAAGTATCCTGCAGGTGCTCTTCAAACAAGCATCATGCATCATGCATCAAGATTACTAGTTATACAGGCACTAGTGCAGACACTAGCAGCGAAATACATACACGTTAAAAAAGAATATCCAAGTGGTATATGAGCCAAATAGATAGCATCAATAAAAATTATGCAAGTAGAAGTTGACACCATTCAACGGTGCCGATTATGCTCGTACAACGACAACGACACGTCCACGTCCATCCGCGCTAGAAATGGGTATAAAAATATAGTACACATCGAGAAGGCGGAGCAGAGGTAAGGGAAGAAGTGCGGGTATGGAGATGGGATGGGATGGGATGGGAGGATACGGAAATGAGCGTCTGCAACAGAAAGGCCAAGGATCACGATAATGTCAATGCATGCAGGGTTCTGTATGGTCCCTGGCAAAACAAGGTTCAAATCTTGCCCTTGGGGGTATCCCGTGCCCTTCATCAAAACCGGGAATCACGATGCCGACCCAGCTTGAACACCTGGAAAGCCCGAAGAAGTAAAATCCATATCCACCCTCCCCCCTTCGCTATCCCAAATATGGCTTGAATGGAAGTCTGATGAAATGAAGGATCCTTGTGTGCTATATTGAAAAAAATGACAGGGACCAAACACGTAAGGCCACGAGCACGAAACCTTGGAAGGGCTGGATTTGGGGGGTATTTCATTCGAAGAAGTGGTGTTTAAAATCTCTGAAACGAGACGTATTACGGCCCCCACCACGCCTCGTGCTAAAGTCGCGCATGATCGCGGGGTCAGATCATAACTGCGCATGTGGTACAGCAGACTTCCATGCAACGAACACTCGTAACGAGCGGCTAAGACGCGTTGCGGGGTGCGGCACAGCGCACGCACCGCCGCCCACAAGCCGCTGATACGCATCCCACTTCTCACACGCAGTATCGAAAATGCGCTTTTCTTGGGGCGTCGGGCCTGGTATTACCGTCCAATTGAACCGGTCCTCGAGCACAGACCCGAGTCCCATGTGCTCCCTCATGTCCCTGTAATAGCAGAAATTGATTAGATTGTGCTATTGCAGAGACGAAAATATAATGGATTTGATATCAGAAGGGGAAGGATGTGCAGTAGCAACCCTTTCCACATTTAGAAACGAAGCCCCTTTCCAGAGGATATGGACAGAGAGTCCCAAGGCGTACCGATCTCTCCATCCAGCTGTGTTTCTGGACTGCCCCACCAAAACGCGACTCCATCCCAGGATGGCCAATCCGAATCAAGCCATCAGATAGATCAAGAAGCCTCTCCCGAAAAAAGAAAGTAAAATCGAGCAGGCGGAGGAGGATCAAGAAGCCTTGAACACAGTAGAATGTGGCATGCGACCAACCGAAGAAAATAGTAGGGTGAAGGAAAAAATGCAGGGGAAGAAAGAAAAAAAAAGAGGGAGAGACACAGGATAACAAGACACTCACAGCTCAAACCTCAACACCAACTCATCAAACTGCGCCCTCGTCAACTCCAAAATCTTAGCATACACGCCATCCTCCCGCGTCCGCTTCCTCTGAAACTCTTCAACCCACTCCCACATCGCCTCCGCACAGGCCACGATCTCTTTTACGCGCAGGGCCAGATGCAGGTTCAAAGACCGTAAATCAACATCCAACGCAGGGTTCGGAAGGCGCGTCCGTATCTGAGTCTGCGTTGAGGCGTCGAGCGATGCGTAGGGCGATGCGCCGTTGCGCAGTCCGTCAAGCGAGATGATCGGATTCGGATTCGGATTTCGGGTATCTCGGTCCTTGGTGCCAGTACTACGACTAGGTGTGTTGGGTGAACGCATGTCATATGGCGTCTCCCGCGAAGGTGGGAAGCGGAATACAATCGGCGGGTGCGTGCGAACGTCTACACGTGTCCCCAGTCAGCTCGAGCCCTGACAACGGGTCCAGAGAAGAAGGAAAAAAAAGGAAAGGAAATTCAATCATGCTAAAAACATTTAAACGAGCCACCCGAACGAACGAACGAACGAATGCTTTGTGGCCACGCATGAGACCCATGTTCTCACCGCCGCATATAAAGATCCTCCGCCGAAACAATAAAATAAAAAATCAACCACTCACTTTCGAACCACACCCCAACCGCATCCGCTAGCAAACTGAGCGGCGAGAGATTGATGAAACGCTCCCCGTGCATCTCGGTGTAGATCCTCTCGAGGATACTATGGTCTCGAGGATCTTGCGGCACCTCGACCTGCGCCTGTGGCATCCCGTTCGCTGACGATAGTCCGTTCCCGTTCACATGGGGCGGTGGGCTCCCGTTGACGTTCGGTGCATACTCATTCACCCGTGGTGCCCCGTTCGCTTGCGGCTGAGACGGCATACTCCCATTCCCTTGTGACGACGGTCCAGCCTCATTCACCATCGCCCCCACGTTCTCGTTCTTCTCCGGCATCTGCACCTGCATCTGCACCTGCACATCCGACATCTTCCTCCCAGACCAAAAGATCGATGTCCTCGACCTCCCTTTCTCCCTTTCTCTCCCCTTCCCCTTGTCCCTGTCCTTGTCCTTGTCCTCCACCAAAGACGCCCTACTCTGATTCCGGGGCACGAAAAACGGCGGAGTAGTAGGTTCAAACAACACAGCCGCATTGGCAGAGACCTTCTTCTGCACCCTGGGCGGGTTGATCGTCATGCTCCTCGATGGGGGCGGTGCGGAGGGCGTGAAGAAGGGTATGGTGATGGGCTCTCTTAGGGTCTGGCGCGCGGCTCTGCCCATATTTGGAGTTGGGGGTGGGGGAATGCTGGACGCTGGGGATAGAGGACGGGTGGAGGTGTTGGCGGTGGATGAGGGGGAGGGCGCAGACGATGCAACCGTCCGTGGTCTCTTCGGACTCATAGCTGCTTTTGGCGTAGGCGATGGTTGCTGGAGAGAGTTCGACCGATGCATATCAGTGGGGGAGCTCGTCAGTATCGGGGTATCATTGGGCAAAGATATGGATATATGCGGGTGTTGGACATTGACGAAAGAAGACGAGGAAGATGAAGGCTCGATAGCGATGGTGACAGACGGTCGCGAGTCTTGCTTCGGCTTGGGCACGATGATGACGCCAGATTGAGCAGAGTCGGACGTGCTGCTCGAAGACTCGACCGCACTGCTCCGCCCAGACTCGACACCGTGGTTCTGTGTGGAAAGATATGAATCACGATGAGTCGCAGATAGGTTGCTCCTTCTGCTCCTCAAAGTGCCCACCTCACTCCCATCGTGCTCCGACCACCCTGGGAAGCTCAAGTCTTCGTCCACGACCTCGAATGCAGCCCCTGGCTTCATGACACGGATGATTTCTTCGAAGAGGTGGTTCCACTAGGGAGAAGCCCTGTTGTCAGCATGATGAAAGTAGATTTGTGGGCGGGGAGACGCACTTTGTCCTCGGGTACACCCCTTGCGATGCGCTTGACGTGTACAAAGTCAAATTCGTCGCTGCAGAAGGGAAGCTCTTCGAGGCTGTGCGAAGAAGTTAAGGGAACATGGAAGACGATATCACGGGTAAAATTCAACACTCACAAATTCGCCTGTACCCAGCTCACCCTCCTTGCAACATCCTTGTCCCTCGAGACACGAGCAAGATCCGGGTGGAGAGAAACGACGTCGAGGCCTGCAGTCCAAAAGTAATCAATACGCAGCGACCAAAGGAACGCAAAGCAACTCACCAACCACTTCACATCCCTTCCAGCACTTGGCAGCCTCGATAACCCACGCACCATTCCCGCACCCAATATCCAACACTTTCTTTAACGCACCTTGCACGGGAACGTTCCACGACGGCGGAAACACATGCCACGTCAATGATCCCCCACTCATCTGACGAGTGAGCAGCATATCAAGGATGTCGCTGTGCATACACATTATTATCAGCTGTGCATGGATGAAATAAGGTGGCCAACGCACAGATCTAATATGCCCCGCTCATAGCTCCGCGGGTACGGCACCTCTTTCCACTTAAAGCGGTGGTGCATCCTGGAGGAGATATCAAGACCGCCATGCACGTTGAGCACGAGTGCAGCATCTGATGGCGGGACGGTGTGATGATGGCGGGTGACGGGTGCGTCGTCCGAGTCAGAGTCTGACGTGATGGTGAAGGCAGAGCGTGGAGACGTGGATATCGGCAAAGCCTGCACGAAAGCCAAGCGGGAGTAAGTAAAGGGATGTGGAGGGACAAGCTGAAGGCGTACCTGTGTTCGTCCCCTTCCATTCGTGTGAGGCGGGGGGCCTGGACGAGAGACGAGTGCGCCAGGTCCTGCGCGCCAGAGGGGCACTCCGACTGGACCACGGTGCGCGAGGTGGGAGTCGCTGGTCGGGTCTTCACTCGATTGGCTCGGATGTGCTGGAACTGCGATGCTGCTGGATATGGTGAATCGCGAGGACCGATGCCGGGACTCTCTGTCTCGCTCAGCCATCGTACCGACGCTCTCTGTCAGGTGAGGACGTGCATTCCATGGGGAAAGACCGCCTGGGGTGGGGTACATGGTGTGGGATTTGTTGGGATGGGGAGAACCGTCCGGTGGGGAGTGGCTGAAGTGTACCTTGGGGCGAGGGTTGGGCTGTGGATGCGTAGTAGATCGCAGACGTGATGGAAGCGTATTTGGCAATGACGTAACTGGGGTAGTTGGAGATGAAGGAAGTGGTTGAGTTGGCGGCAGTGGAGGGGATCTGTTGTATAATGAAAGCGGCGAGGGAGTTTGTTCTTTACGTGAGTTTAGCGCTGGGGAATCGGAGTCAACGAGGAGCTGTGTCGAATACGGATGTGTAAGAATATGATATTGCTCAGCCGGCAGTGACGGGTATTGATCAAGGCTATGAACTGGCGGTGTGGCTGTCGTTGGAAGTGGAGGAAGTGGGGCAGAGGGCGGAGGATAAGGGGATGGGGCAGGTTCTGGACGTCTGTGTATAAACTGGACATGGACATAAGGATTGAGATAACCGATAGACTTATTCACTCAAACTCACCGGTACATATTCTTTTAATCTCTCTGGATTCCTTGGAGGACGGGGTGGTGCTGCCGCCTGCTCGTAATAGGTTGGCTTGTCCGAAAAGGGAGGCAGGTCACAAACTGACAACAGACTCATACTGTCATCGCTGTCGGTGTTGCTCGTTGAGAGAGCTGGGGACGGTATACGAGCATGGTGCACTGGCATGGTAGGTGGTGCAGCCTGAACGTTCTTTGGTCGTGGGTTGGTCGCCCTGAGTCCCATAGGGAACGGGGCCAGCATTTTGTTGGAACTTCAACGGAGTCAAGTCAACCAGCCAATGGACAACAATTGATAAGAAATAGCCAAGCGGCTACAGCCTCCGCTCACAGCTTACCCCTTGAATACACGACTTTGCACATGCTCAAGCGCTCGATAATGACCTCAACATATCTCCGGCAACTGTCAACGTGGCATTGAATCATTGCGTCTCGGAGCTTAACGAAGTGCCTGAAAGTCGTACTACTACATGGAGGTACATATCCAGCAAATCAGTACAGGTTCCATATCAACAACTTACCTCTTACTCTACACGTTCGTTACTGCCAGCTAGTCGAGACCCTACTTACCTGACCGAGCCCCCATCTCATCTGGGTATCAAAGTCATTATCTAGTGGAACGTTTTCATCAGCATCATCTTTTATCTATTACCGAAATGACGTCAAAATAACGTTCTACTCTGCATTCCGCGTCTGACCGCGTCCCATCAGGTCCCACCCATCCCGATCTCCGTACGACCACATACCGGTACCGACGATTCCCCGGAGACACCCGGGGCTGCGCTCCAGTATAATATTCTTATCGTTGCCGATTCAACTGTTCAATATCACACGTGCGCAATTTTGGTTGTAAGCGTGATTGCCCGACGAGAGTCCGTCACTTTGGGATGGTATTGTCGAGGGAGTATCGGGACCGTTATCCCGCGATGAGCCTGGTCGACAATCGGGTGCCGCCTGATGCAACCCGGCAACCGTGACGAGACTAGAAACTAGTATAGGGCGACAGGTAACCCTGAACCATCGACAGATGCAGAAGTCATCAACAGCAAGCTGAACACAGCACATGATGATGATGATGAAACGCAACAGTAATGGGGAGCTGCCCAGTAATATCAATGCCGCGGAGCAAAGCAAAGCTAACAGCCTATGCGTACAGCAAACAAATGTGAATTAAGATAGGGCACGAGGTGCACAGCAAAGCAAATACCACAGGAATCGGATCTTCATGCCATGTCATTGAAGGCGGGGCGGTATCAATACCAGTGATACTAGAGCCCCAACAGCACCGCGTGCCTCGAGGTCAGGACTGAATATAGGGTGATACGCAAGTGTTGCGTGGCAAATTATTATTGGCACCCTCATCACAATTCATATTGTGCTGTGGGCTGCTTGAAAGGCAAGCAATCCCATACTGGGTGGACTTGGGCAGATTGACGCGCATGTAAACCTCAGGCTCGACCAGGGAAGAGCGGTGAGGAACGCGAAACCGTTGAAAATGAGTGACAAAGGTTGAAAATTAAGTACGAGTCACGATCATAGTCTCCCGTATGCAGACCTTAGAAGGAGGAAGATGGTCGTTCTAGAATCGCAACAAGTCAGGATGCACGATCTCAATATGCTTGGCGTGGCGTGGCATCATGATGGGTCCAGTAAAGAGTAGCGCATGATGCAGACACGGGGAGCACCAGTACATGTATGCTAATTCTGTGCTGGTATATGCAGTCACCATGCCTGTACCAGCACACAGTTAGCATACATAATAAACCAGACCAGTGTTTGAAGTGACAACCATTCACGTCCTGTAAAATGGTGGAAAGCGTACGTAACGCAACGCGTATTGGGCTACTTCCAATTGTAGTAAGTAAGTAACACAAACAGGAAAGTCTTTACGTAAGCTTCAGGGAACACAAATTTGGTCGTTCCTTTCCTCATCATACTACATAGTCAGGCTGAAGCCTTTTGTTGGTGCCGTCGTTTGGATTCTGGACTCTCGAAAATCGGCCTCCAGAGCGACATGAGATATTTGAATCTGTCTGAGTCGCTCACTTCATGTTGGCAACACTTGCTGCTACATTGTCTGCAGCGCGTCGCGTCCGTTTCGAAATCAAATGATTCGCGAGTCCTTCAATCGCCAGTGCGCCACACATTACCCATTGCAATAGCGCCACTCACATCAGTACCTGTAATTAGCTGCAAATTGTGTCATACACCAGCCATACAAAATCCTTTTATTGGCATGTATCATGCAGCCCCGACTTCCAAAGTTCCACTCGCATTCACTCTGACGTCAACTTTCAACTGAGTCATAAAATGTGGTGAGCTACCGCAGGCTTCATGGAACGGTCTTTGTACAAGACCCTGAACTTAACCGAGTTCCGCGGTAACGGGAAATGATTTTTGCCAAATGAATTCAAGCTGCACCTGCCTGACGGAGACGGCGCGCCACTGCTTTCTTATTTCCACTTAGGGGCGTTTTTATCGTTAGTCTCCCCTAGGCAGACTTTAGATGAAGTAAGACGGTGAGGACGAAGCTTGATCGAATTTCGGCCAGGGCTCACCGTTCCACGCTGCCGAGTACATAGACGATCATACCAACCCTGCTTTCGGTTCAGCTTTTGCAAAATGCTCGCCGGGCATCAGGGATTCGGCAGCACTATCATAATAACCGAGGCGGGTTTAGGGCTAGCTACTCCAGGGATTAAAAGGCTTGGGTACACTATCGATGAGCTCCTTGAAATCCTCATTAGTTATGCTACAGCTGCCTGACATACGCATTTCTGACAACTCGCATCTCGCCCTTAGTGCTGCGGCTTGTCTCGGGGTAGGAGTAATTGTTCTGTCCTATCTTACCAAATCAGACGGCGGTCTCCCCCTCCCACCTTCCCCTCTCACTTGGAGACTTCGAGGACACTCCCTACCCCTTCGCAAGTAAAATTTCACATTTGATTGATTGTCTTTCTCATGCTGATATCGATAAGCCCATTTCTTACTGTAGCTGAATGGGTTGATGAGTACGGTCCTCTGATAACCATTCGCAGAGGAACTGAGAAAATAGTTATTATCGGCCGTCACAAAGTCGGTTCCTTCACCCTAGTCTGTTTCATATCTAAAATTCAGCATTCTATTATACTGGCAGGCTGCAGTAGATATTATGGAGATGCAGGGAGGATCAGCAGCTGATCGTCCTCGCATGGTTGCTGCTGGAGAAATGCTCAGCGGCGGACATAACCTCGTTTTTACACCCGTTGGGGACCGGCTACGCCAGATGCGTAGGTACGTAGTCCGCAACACATCATAAATAGCCCCTATCTTGATTTTCAGCATGATGCAGAGCACTTCATACTCATCTCCAGCCTAAAGCAGCTGGGGAGTACCAGCCCCTGCAGATGTCGCACGCGAAGCAAATGATCCTGAACATTCTTGATGATCCGTCCAACTTCCGGAATCATGCTATAACGTGAGCCATTTCTGAGGTTTTTGTTACACGTTTTTACTCATGGGGATTGTTAAGGTACGCTGCAACGACAATTATGGAAGTTACATACGGGAAGAATACGTCCACGGCTGCGACTGATCTCGAAGTCATAGAGGTTCGCCAGATCATGGACATGCTTCGTACAGTCGGGCGCTCTGCTACTTATCTAGTGGACTCGATCCCGTGGCTCAAATACCTTCCTTGGTACGGCCAAGAATTAAGACATGGATATGAGATGGCAAAGCGACTACACATCAGTCAGATGAACCGCGTGAAACAGCAAATGGTAATAGGCATCGCCTTGTCAATCTTACATGACGTCTGAATCGTTCTACAGCAGAGCGATGCGGACATCGGCCACTCATTTGCGAAATATATATCAGAAAATGGTCATCTCTATGGATTGACAGAGATCGAGATGGCTTTCCTTGCCGGTGCATTGTTTGGAGGTGGGTCCGATACGGTGAGTTGTCTATTTGGTTATTTCGGAAGACCGTGACCGAAAGGTTTTCAGGTCTCCCTTGCAATATGCACGGTGCTGATGGCAGCCGCATGTTTCCCAGAGGAGCAAGCTAAGGTCCAGACCGAGCTCGGGGATGTCATCGGAAGGCACAGAGGTAGCTCAACTTCTCGTTTGCAATTCTATCGATTGAATTATTTCTCTCCGCTGAAGCGCCGACCTTCGCCGACCAAGAATCCCTTCCGCAACTGCAAGCCTTCATCTCTGAGGCTTTGAGATGGAGACCGTTGGCTCCCGGCGGTGGGTGTCTTCATCGAAATAATGTGCTTGAAGTTTAGCACACCATTCACATCAGGATTGGCCCACCGGACGAATAAAGACGTGATTTGGGCAAGTGGCCTTTGAACAAGTTGTTCGGGTTGTGTAGGCTAATCTGGCCCCAGGAAAACTATTGCATCCCAGCGGGCACTACGGTGTATGGCAACCACTGGTAAGTATCGTGCTCCAGGATACGAAGGATCCAATGGTTATTTCCTCAGGGCTATCTCCCGAGATCCAGAAGTCTTCCCTGACCCTCATCAGTTCAAGCCTCAGCGTTGGATTAACGACCAAGGTCGCTTGAGAGGCGATTTGAAGTTCTTTGTCTACGGGTTTGGTCGGCGGTAAACACCCTTTTTCAGAATATCCTGCCTTTGATTCTGATTTCTTCTAGCGTATGCCCTGGTCAACACGTTGCAAACAGGTAAGGAGGGTTTTCTTTCACAAAAAATCTTCAAGCTCATTTCGAGCATGACAGATCGGTGTTCATAACCTCGCTCCTTGTTCTTTGGGCTTTCCAGCTCACTCTGGATCCAACGAAACCGTTGGATGACATGGGGTTTATGAACGGAAACTTGGGCCGACCGTGCTCTATTGAGTTTAAGACGAGGGTTCCAGAACCGGAGCTCAGGTGCATGATGGAGAATTCTGAGGTTCCTTGACGTCTAGATGGGATCGCAACTAAGTAGGAAGGGAACGAAGAACGACTTCGGGACAAATTAGCAATTCGCTCATCTATTGGAACCTAGTATTACATCACAATCTCCGTATATGGCAATGGTTACACTCCGCGGTCATTACAATTCCGGGCTATCCCGAATCACATTCGTACTTACTGTAATGAGGTCACGCAATAAGTTCGAAATTCGAAACTTCGAATGCATGAGTCCCAATATTAATGTTGGGTAGAATCAAAAATGACACTGGAATTCAGCACGGGAGTCGAGGTGCTACGTATGCATCAAAACTCCTCACTCAGGTTCAACGCATATGCATTTCAACTTAAGGTCGCGACAACAGGTCAGCAAGTGGAACTTTGATATGCTTGTGGTATTGGGTACAGTTAAGGGCTCTACGTTGGCGACAGGCGTGCGATGCAGACGCAGGGATAATCCAGGCTGTTGGCAAAGACCAAAAAAATCACATACGTGGCATAGTTTGAAGGCAAATGATTCTGAACTATCACCGCCCCCTATCGAACGGCGGCAAATATGGCCCTCGTTCTACGGGAAATCAATATGACAGATGTTTGAGCCCGAGGTGTGCTGCGACTCCGAGTCGAGAGTAGTGCGAGAGTGAGTCGGAGGTGGTCCAACGATAACTTAGGTGTACGGTAATTAGGTCCTGACGGAGTTTGAAACCTAACC
>PVYJ01005451.1:33696-46496 GCA_002995095.1 Rhizopogon sp. AM-2018a | reverse complement strand
AAGATGAGATGTGTAAGACGGTGCGAGAAGGTGCACGGAATGTGAGAGTGAGACGGTATGGATGGTGCGACGAATGTGTGATGAGATGGTACGAAAAAAAGACTAACGAGAGTGTCGGGATATTCTTCACTGAGCTGCTCGAACAGAACCAGGCCCAGCGTGCTGAGAAGTTGAACTTCCCCACACCGCTTGATCACGACAGCCAGTCTGGTCGTGAGATCTGCGGCCTGCTGTCGGACCTTTGCGCTCTTGTTGTTAGCCAGACGATCTGCGTGAGATATGGCTTGACACAAGTGCTAAGAGCGTTTATGACCGTGCCGAAACCATCGAACATAACTTGATCCTCCGTAGTCTGTCCCTGGAAGGAATAGATAATGCCGTCGACAACACGGGCCTCGAGCCGCTCGTCGATATTTGAAGCACCGAGCATGGCAATAACTTACCGGTACGGCTCGGCTTCGTCCTTCAAGTCAAGAATGGCAGTACTCGACGAAAGACGACGTGGCGGAGTCGTGAGTATAAAGGTAGGAATGGCTTCAGAAGAAGACACATCCTGAAGGGTGGGTGGCGTTCCCGGAGGAGTGAAAGAGGGTGGCGTGGTCTGCTCTTCAACCAGGGGGTCTTTAATGGAGAATCTGGAGCACGAGGTCGGAACAAGGTAGTTGAAGTTGAGGCGAGAGCTCTGCGAAGACGTATGTGTTTTACAAGTAGTTTGGCCTCATCCGACTGTCTAGATTTAGTAGTCTCGTTGTGAGTTGTGCCGAATTGCATTTTTCTCTTCATTCTCCTATATAGCGTGTTACGGGAGACTACGTTTTGTCTGAAAACATGGCTTCTGAGGAGGACCGATTACGAGCAAAAGTGGCCAACCTTAACGCATCACTCGACGAGCTCGAGACTCAGCTCGAGCCACTATTTGCCAAAAGCCTTCCCGAGACTCTTGTGGGCCTCGAAACCATCCAGCAGGCCAAATTGCAGGTGGCCCTGCCATATGTATTATACGACCTCGTATTTGGTATGTAGTTATCGTCGAATGCTACCTCGCTCACACCTACTCATCGCGCATATAGTATACCTAAAAACACGAGGAATCGATCCCAGGACTCACCCGGTCATCTCTGAACTAGTGCGCCCGTTTCTTCTAGCGCAGTTTTCAGCCCACTCACGATTTGCAGGACCGTGTCCGCCAATACTTTGACAAAATAAAAAGCGCAGAGGATTCCGAAGAAAGAAGTATGCATTCTCTGTACCGAGCGTTGATTTTAATGCTAAATAAACCTAACCCGGTTTAGAGAGACATGTTATCGATAAGGCTGCTGCTGGCAGGTTTATCAAACACGCTATCGCCCAAGCAAAGCTCGTAAAACCGGTTGAAGAATCGAGCAATAATGCGACACCTGTAGTCGAGTCTAGCAACGAGCACGTTCCAATCAAAATCACCAGCAAAATGGCGGCCCGTGCAGAGTACGAGAGGAAACTGAAGGAATTGGGTAGTGAAGAAGAAGAAGAGTTGGAAGTATTCGATGAGGCTGAGGTGTCAGCTGACGAGGACGCGATGGAAGAAGACGAAGTGTCGCCGCCCCGGGACAAGGGGAAATCGCGAATGATGGAAAATGAAGGTCCGGAACGCGGAGAACAGCTAGATAGCAAGCGCAAACGACCACGGATAGACCCTTTTGCCGGTAATCCCTGACCTTGGTCCGTTTCGCAAGTCCCGCCAAACTCATTTATTCACAGGATACGATGAAGACAATAGTAATCACACTTCAAAGCTAGAGAAACCTAAGAAGGAGAAGAAGAAGCCATTTGCACCTGCCTTACCTGTGGTAGATAGCGATTCGGCTGCCCAGACGCCAAATCAGTCGGGACGGAGTACTCCTCTATCAGCAACGGACGAGAAGCAGCAGCGGAAAGCAGCAAAGAAAGCAAAGCGGAAGGAGAAGAAGCTGATAAGTTAACAACAGTCACCTAAGTACTTCGAGCACTGTTTCTTCATTCTACATTATCTGGAATAATACAGTTGACCTACTCCGTATACAACAGGGAAATGTCATTAATACATTGAAGAACGCTCGTTACGTGGGTAAAGTGTGCAATCAGGTTTGCAAAACAGATGGAAGGAAATATTAAAGCGTACAAAGAAGGCAGTCCTACATCATGATACATCCATCTCGATCGTTGAATGTCTCATCTGGTGTGTTGGCACCAAGGGAACGTCTCCCACTCGGAGACCACCACCGCATCCGCCCCGAAGCACGGGCAACATCCTCAAGATCACTGGCAAAGTCCGACGAACCTGGACGCCGGGAATTCCGTCGGCGCCGCTCCCGCGCAGTCCGGACAGTATCCACGCTTTGCCAATTATAAAACGACTTCAGCACAACGCGCTTCTCATCGCACTCATCCTGCCCTACTTTCAGATCTTCTTTGTCCCGAGCATCCAGGTACGCGAGCTTCCGCGCATCCCAGGCGCACCAGCCCTTGCGAGGGCGCGTCGTCGCAGCAACATCTTTGACGGTGCTCTCACTCACACCACGGCAGTCAACAGCAACCAGGGTGGCATCTGACAGATTCCGTTCGCGGGCCTGCCGCACGAACTCTTTGAGGACATTCCCGGATATCCCCGTGCTATCTGCCTCGAGCACTGTAAGGCGAGGGCAATTGCGGATGAGATCAAGGAAGGCCTCGTTCTCGATACTGGTAACACACGACACAACCAGGTGCTCCAGTGCCTGCCCTGTCTGTAGGGGTTGTGTTGACCTTGCTGCAAATTCATCTAGTGGGTTGGGGGTCAGTGCCCTCATAACGGCATCAGTGATATCCGTGTCATCCTCAAGGTCCAGCTTTCGGAGAAGTGGCGTCGTCCTCAAAAGCCTCACGATCCCCTCATCTTTCATCTCCGTCCCGATGCTCGCCAGCTCCAGAAGCTCTAGACGTGGCACTGCATGCGCCAGATTTGAGCACGCGATGTCAGTGAGCAGCCTGCAGTTCGAGAGCGACAGATGCCTGAGCTTCGTGATGCGCCTCCGGTAGCGCCCGTTGTCGCGCGCTTCCCGCCCCACCTCCCGTGCAGTCAGCACCACACTCTCCACCCCTCTATCATCTTCCGTACATGCGACAAATGCCTCCAACGCTGAGTTGTGCAGGGTGCGACAGTAGCTCAAGTCAAGAACTTCTAGCGAAGGCGCTGCTCTGCCTAACGCTCCCAGGGCGTCGTCATATATGTCCACCACTCCGCATAGCCTAAGCTCTTTCAATGCAAGCTGGCCCTGGCGCTCTAGTGCGGCATTTGCATATCCGCGAAGCCCCTTTCCGTTAACGTTGGGACAGCGACTCATGTTCAGGGATGTCAGGTGAGGGCAGATCGCGAGCACACCGAAAGTGGTGTTGTTGACGGCGTCCAATCCTTTGACGCAAAGGCTGCGTAAAAATGGGGAGTGGATGATGAGGTTGTGTAATGACTGCGTAGTCAGCTCATTACAACCTATCAGGTTTACGTCCAGGAGTTGCGTATAGGCGAAGTCAATGGTTGGCGCGGAGCGCACACAAAGACTGGTCGTGATTTGTTCCAGGGTGCTGTGGTCGAGTTTTACATGTCCCGTGAGATCCATATTCTTGATGAATGGCCCAAGCGTCTCTGCAAGACGCAGAAGAAAGGGCACCGGAAGGTTCGGGAATGCCTTGAGGTCGGCCTCCATCCACAGCTGACCATCAAAAACGAGTGATCGCCATGCCTTCGACACCTAACGCATATCACGTGTTATTCAAGATACTGGACCACCAAGGGCATCGGGCTTACCCTGCTCAACTTCACGAGTTCGCGCATCCCGCGATCCCTGCCTGCCCAACGGTACTTGGACGAGGATGCCCTTAAGGCAGTCCACTGTCCCGACTGCTTCCACCGCTGCAATTCGGCTTCGTGCAAAGAAATCAAGGCTGAGAAGACCTGGAGCTTTAGTTCTCTTGGCAGAGTCTCATCAAAGAGATTTCGAAGGGTCACCGGCAAGGGGACGAAGACATCACTATTGTCATGAGGAATGATGATATCGAGGACAGACTGAGGAAATGGGGATGAATAGGAACGGACTTTGCCTTTGAGGGTACCGAGGCTTTCGAGGCTGTTGATGCTTTGCTGAACATGTGGTCTCGTGTCCGATGGAAAGTCGAGGTGTGGACTAGGGAAATCGGGGCCTTTCCATGATGCAAGACCTTGCCCTGCTGACATGATGTCGCCTAAGCAAGGATCCGATACAGAGCCTGCAGGACTGAGATCTATCGACGTCGCGGCTGCATCGCCTTTATTCCTGAACAACAACCTACGGGCAAGGTTACCTGGGCTATTCGGCGATGAGCCCAACTTGACCTTGATCCTTGACATGGATCGGGCGGCTATGGAGTGTGTGGAATGAATTGATAGGCTGGACAGTGATCGTCTCCGGGATGGCACTCTTGTCAATTCTGGTTGCTGCTGTGTGCTATTCTCGGCAACCTGGGTGTTTGTCTGTGACAGACTATTAGGTGATACTCGGGGAAGAGAGCTGTGAGTTGAACCGTAGGACGAGGGACCTGCTGTCGAGGAACCGGGCTCAGAGGATGGCCAGTCAATGGTGCGGCATTCCAAGTCACTTGAAGAGAATAAGAAAGGAGGCAACGTGTAAGCTAGCTCCTTTTCTTTGCCTTTTCTGGGCAATGAGGCATTCATAAAGGTACAATCATCATTACTTGGTGATTCGCGGGGAAGTAGTAGTATATCGTGGTCTTCGAGCGCTAGGAAGTCAGCCTCCTTGACTGATTCTGATCTATGTTCCCCTGTAACTGGAATGAAAGGTGGCTGAGAAGATGAGCCCTCGAGATTAGGGAGTAAACCTCTGGAGATTACGGGAGAATCGAGACCGGAAGATGCTGCGGGGATGGATATGGGCAATGAGGGACCTTTGCCCTTGCCCAGTATGACATTAGGCTCTCGATCGTGTTGCCCGCTTTCATCCATGCGTATAATCCGCTGGATGATGTCAAGGGCACCGTCTGCTTTGTGGGCGGGGGTTAAAGTAGTGAATGGACGCAAGGAAGAAGAATGAAACGGACCTTGATTACTTTGACTCGAGGCAGGTTCATAAGGATCAAAGTCGAAAAGCACTTCTTCGTTATCGAGGCAAGGCGCTTGCTCCATAATAGGATGATACAGTGGCGATATACAGATTGCTGTGTGCCCAAAGCAGATAGAGAGAGAGATAAGAGAGAGATGCTGGACAGAGGCACAGAAAATGGGGAATAATGTTACAAGACGACAGCAAACTTGATAGGGTTAATTCCACGATGCTATGGCGCGGACCCGGCTTCGGAACACACGTCTTAGGGGCTACCCACCCAACAATTCCATAAAAAGTATGTCATTTCCACGGTCCTCGACTATTTGGCGAGGAGAACTTTGTGAGGGGCCCCACAATATTCCCTGGCTTATACGTGGCAATAATATTTCGTTGAGACTCGAGACAGCGTTGACCTTTCGGCTTTCCTTTCTCAGGAGGGATCCCGAACATGCAATCAGGACAAGTGGTGGTCATATGAATCAGCTACTATCCTTTCGAGGAAGGGACTTCCTGTTTTTCAACCTGGCAGTCCGTGTCCGATGAGTTGGAACTTGAGGTATTACCACTCTGGCAGACACATATTCAATTCCCAACGCCAAGATGTAACACAAATTTAAAATGATGACTATCATGCAAAGTAAACTAGGAGCGTGAATACGGTGAAATTAACAGCAGCACTAAGCGAAGGTCATGAACAGTGAAGAAGGCCCAAACAGAAAAATCACAAGGATAGTACTACACGCAGAATGATAGTCGATATGAATAATACTCGGAAGGAATGCACGGCTTGACAGACGAATGTGCGGATATAGCTGGGCGGAACAGCGAGCGGCAACTACTAAACAGGCCGAAAGAACGTATAGGCAACGTTGCGGTGGCAGTCGATGGTGCCGATGAGATAATACAGAATTCAGGCAGCAGCCCTGGGGTTCTCTTTTGCTGTCTTCCAGTTAGAAGTCGCTAGTTTGAACCTAAGGGATTGGGTTGGATCAGCACATATAAGGGGCGAGATAACTAGTCTACCTGTCTTGGTGAGACATATCAGGCTCCTCCTCCTTGAGACGGGCCATCTCAGTTTGCATGAATTTGTTGAACGCGCTGAGTTTCTTCCTTCCGCCAAAACCGGAAGACTCTGCGGAGATAGCGAACGAGTAAGCGATCAACCACATACGTATTTGAGGACGACAAGACATACTTGTCTTTTTTACGGGCTTCTCAGTTGCGGTCTTGGATTCCGTGCGGGGGGGCATGATTGAAGCTAAGAGGAAGTAGTATAAGTGAAAAAACGCGTTTGGTGCGGGGCACTCGTTGAGGACGCTGATAAAAGGGGCAGTGCACGGTTGGACCCGCAGGCTAACTACAAAAACGTCAGGAATGAGTTAGGAAAGAGAACAATAATGGATTTTACTACCCACCGATGAGATCTGTGAAAGTTGAAAGGTGTGTGGAAAGGGGATGTTGGTGTGGTCTGATGAAGGGAGGAAAAGTTCATGTTGGTCGAGTTTGGCGGACCTTTTTCTTCAAGACTTTGCTGACAGGGCTTGTTGAGGACCCGCGTTCAGTGGACCCCGGTCACCGGATCCGAGATCCGCAGTTGGACGGGAAAATGCGAAAAACTATTTGTCGCAGGGAGTGTTCTTAGCCCCCGCACTCACCCGTAGAAGGAGTTGTCAAATATTCACAGCACATCGATGCGTATTTTAAGTGCTTGCTTGAGGCACATACTCTCAACAAGTCACAGTTAGTCTGCAATTCGGTAGAGAAGATGGGCACCTTTCGTAAGTTAGTATTGACTCCACGAAGTACCAGGGGTCTAGCAATCAAAGGCAAACAAACGCGTCGCGTCCCATGTTTATGATGATCCAAGTCCGTGTGGGGATGACACATATAGTATAGGCAGACCCATGCTCGTATCCATGCTACGAACTTCTAAGCTTATCATGTTTTCTTCCCTGAGGATCCCTTTTTAAGAGGATCTTTCTCTATCAATCAGAGCGATGGGAGAAACCCGGCAGACTGTGGAAAACATCCAATGTTTACAGACATGACATGTAGTATATGCACTCCACCGTGTGCTCCCAACTCCGTCGCATAGTATCTAGGCGTTCGCATCCTTGCTCGCGGAAAGTTTCTTCCCAGCGTTTGCAACGCTATCAACCAAGCTATCCCCACTCACGATCCCGGTCGTCACGATCAGGAATTTACGACCTTCGAAAAGTCAACGTCGTCTCTATGCTAGAGTGTAATGAAATGGTACCTTTGTTTTGCCGGCTCACCCAGCGAAGGGCAGCAATCTCACTGTACGTACATCCACCAAGGAAAAATACCGCAGTTGTTGTCGTTTGCTCTTGTGGTCGCACTGTTGGGTAACCACGTGAGCCTCGTGGATCGCATGTGAGCGATTTGCCGACACGTAGACTTACACAGGGAAGTAACGGAAGAAGCAGTGGAATTCGTAGATGCAGGCATCTTCTGCACAATGTCAAATGTCTTGCCCGGGATTGCAGTTAGCACATCCTCAAAGCCCTTCCAGCCCACGATGGGATGCGCATAGAGCTTTTTGGTGCTCGACCCTTTGCCCTTACCATCAACGTCATCTGCACTGCTCCTCTCTGCAGGGTTACTGATGACCCCACTCTTCTGGGCGACGCATTGCACCAGCCGGACACTGATAGGTGCATATCCAGAGTACGTATAACTGATATCGTTTTCGACCTCCTCCAGTGCTTCAGGGTTGTCGTCTATAATAAGACGAAGTGATTTGCGCAAGGTTGCGAAGGGGTATTTATTTGCTGCGACAGAAGGAGGTGTAGAAACTGGGAGAGGATTAGGCAGCAGAATAGACAAAGGGGGTGCGGCTAGCGAGAGAAGCAGAGGTAGGTAATTATACCCGTAAGCCTGTGAGATGAATCTTGAGCTTCATGATAAAAACGCGCGAACCGAGAGTGAGATTACTTGGAGGAACTCCCGTTTCACGCTTTCTAGGGCTTTCGCCTTGATACCGCCACTAGTAATGCTGGTGAGGCATAAAAGTCGCACCACATTTTGCATGCTTTCACCCTGTGCAATCATATCTTCGATTGCGTTAATCTGGGCTGAGACCTCGTACGATGACAGAAGATCTATTTTGGGACATCACGTTGGATAGAGATTTATGAGAAAGGGGCTTACTCTGCTGCACTTCAAGCGATTTATTGAACAAATCCGTGCGTGTCTTCGGTAAGAGCATCTCCGACAAGTCGGTATCTTCGTGGAGCAGTAAGAATAAATATTCCTTTAGAAAACAAGAAAGACGCCCTTACGAAGTTTCAGCGCCTGATGTTCAGTTTGAAGACCGCCGAGTTTGCCAACAAAGTCGCGAAGCTGCGCGACTGTTTTTGCCTGAAGCCGAGCCTTTGTTCATTTGTTCAAACACTTTATCGCGGACCTTATAGAAGCAATGCACACTTTGTAATCTTCGTCTAATCGGTGCGCAACTCTGCTGAGTCTCTTTCCTACCGACGAAAAGTTCAGATCCCTCAACTCTGCAAATATTGGGTCAGTGGTAGCCGAGAGGTGGTGCTTCTTAGTCTTTTCATTAATAAGGGGGGTAACGGACGCAGATCCTGATGGGGTGGGGGCGTTTGGGATTGAAGGGTTAGGTGCAGTAGGAGGAGCGAGGAAGCTAGCTGGTAGTTCAACATGGGCTGCGAGTGCGTCAACACTGGCCCCTTGCATCTTGTAGACAGCAGCTTACAGTTCTTGATACCAATAAACTCGTCAATGAGGCCTTCATACGTTAGCTGCGTCAGGAGTGGCGTGATCATATCAACAGTACGGTCAAGAATAATGAGCGAGTCAAACGGGGCGGGAGGTTCTAATGCAGGAGAAGGTTGTTCAGCGAATGGTTTCGTAAGAAGGGTCGCCAGCCGCTGTGCAGATTCCGTTTATCTTAAGTTATACGGGAGTATGCAAGCACCTACTGAAGCATAGTCTCCTTTTCCTAGAATGCGCGGGAAGCGACCGTACATTTTCTGCAGCGTGCCGAGTGCTAACGCAGAGTTGTAGATCACAGTTTCGTCGCCGTCCTGCAAGGACTGAGCTATACTATACTGTTGAAGTATTGAGAATATACATACCACCCATATCTCCTTGAATGCGTTATCATTCTCGAGCGAAATGACATCGTCTGCAATTGGAATAAACTGCAAGTTATATGAAGATATGGTAATATCGCCGAGAATGCCCTCTTCTTCAAGTATCCTTGATACTAGGGTGGATGTACGAGGTACGAGGAAGAGAACGTATCTGTGCTTCTTCGACTCTCGGATGTGGGCCTTGATCTGGTCTGCATACACTGAGTCTACTACACAAGCGTAATCAGAGGGACAATCAAACCTGCAATAATTTTGACGTATTTGATTGAGGGACGGCACAGGTACACAATATTTGCGGTCGTAGATGTCAGTGGACCTGGCTCGAGCCAGAACATCTTGTCCACGCCATGGTGCTGAGAAGAAATTGAACTACACTATCGACATTGCGATAGTACAAGACATACCTTGAGAAGTGCAACTTCTGTGACCAGTCCCAAAGGCCCTGCAAGAGTAGGGTCAAGTACGAGCGTCTTCACGCCATTTACCTTGATAGAATACCCGAAGTTCAGTTCGAAGTAGATTTATAGAAGCAAGACTCGCACTGCGTTTAGAGTATCTATCAAAGCCTTTCTCGCCGTTTCCTTCAGTAACCCTACATCCAATCTGGGCTCGTTGTCTTGCTCCGTACCAGATGAATTCTGCACGTCAGAGGCAGCTGCCATGATCACTTCCTAAATGGCTTCAGTCAAGATACGATGGGAAGACGAGGGTCTGTTCCACGCGTAAAAGCTACTTCGGTGTATGAGAGTCAGAATCGAGAACCACAGTAGAGACTATGTAGTAGGGACGTTGACTGGCGGAAAGTCACTCTCGGATGCCCTAAGTAACACAGCCACCCATTCAAGTCCTTCTGCTCAAATTTGGCAACGTCATACGGGAACGCGTTCTTGACAAAACGTGAACATCGACCAACAAGTCAAACCGCAGGCAGCTCACTGGTGTTGACATAGTCACTTGGCGTTGTCCGCGCTTGATGGAGTCGGCCTCAAATCCACCTGAGTACGATGGAAGACATCCTCTGCTCTCCCTCATCTCTGCCTTTTTCTGGGTGATACGTACGCCGCGCTGCGTTCTTTTTGCACGTAATCATCTGATGATGCTCATGATGCGGCAGTATGGTTACTATCATGGGCAAAAGCTTTGATAGCATTCTCCACCATCACCCTCCCTCGGTTCATCTACTTCGCTCTGTCTTACTCCATGACACTGACTGTCAGTGCTTTTCAATATCGAGACTTCGAATATGTTGCTCATTCTCAGCTTATGTAGCTAAACTTCTGGTCATTTGCTATCATATTTCTCGCCTCAGCAGCGGCTCTCAATTATTGGATACGCTTTCGATACCTTAACACCTACTCACGACTGAAGGAGCCGCCCTTGGTGAAGCCCGACGTGAATGCACTTCACCCAGATGTGAATACAACAGAGCCTCCACCAGCATTTCACAACTACTTGGACGATTTTCTTCAGGCCGTCCGTGTCTTCGGATTTCTCGAGAAACCGGTGAGCAAAATATACACGATGTTTGTGTTGGTCAATTAACCATCATCTTTACAACAGGTATTCCATGAATTAGCGAGACATCTTCAAACGAGGCGCTTGATTGCTGGAGATAGTATCGCTTTAGACCAAGACAGAAGCTTCTACTGCGTAGTCGATGGCATGGTCCAGGTATACGCTCGAACGGGCCAGAATACTAGCCAAAACGGGTCATGGGACGAGGAAGACATGAACGGATACCAACTTATCAATGAAGTTGGGAGCGGTGGAACATTGTCTAGTTTATTCAGCATTCTCAGCTTGTTCACTGAAGAGATAAAGATAAGCTGGCAAGAAGATGGTCGCCCCGATGCTCTTGGAGGAAATTCTACGAGTCGAGTAGGAAGACCACCTCTCCGTAGTACTCGAGCGGATTTAGATGTGTCTCGCTTTACCCTTGACCATGCATCTGTGGCTTCTCGGCGCTCTCGTGCAGAGTCTATCTCGTCATCCGGTTCCACCGCCCATCCTGCAGACATGACTTCTCCTCCCATGGGTCCGACGTCCCCGCATCACATTGGAGACGCCTTTAGGTCAACTATCCGCTCACGATCAAATTCCAGCCCTTCAACTCAGCTTCACCATGGTATCGTGGCCAGGGCAACCGAGGACTGTACATTGGCTGTAATCCCTGCAGAAGCATTTCGCAGAGTCACAAAGAAGTTTCCCAAAGCAACAAGCCACATAGTACAAGGTACAGTTTCTGAAGGACTGAGTTCTCACATTTGCTCATTAACATTTTCAGTAATTTTGACACGCTTTTCACGTGTTACGTTCAGTGCTGCACACAAGTATCTGGGGTTAACGAAGGAGGTCCTCCGAACTGAAAAGGCAATCAATGAGATTGCATGTCACCCTCTTCCAGCATCATTCTACGAGGGTGGTGGCCTACAATATCTGCGGCAACGCTTTGACGATGTTGCAATTCAAGAGTCAGATTCTGAAAGCGAGTATTTCAGTCTCGCCCCATCCCCAGGTGTCGCTTCTGTTAACAGTGGTAATGCATCTGCATCTGCCTCGCGGGACAAGCTGACAGACAGTCCGCTGCTTCGTGGACCGAGTCGGACTCCTCGCAATCAGGTGCAGGCTGGCGACTTGCATACTTCAACTGGCGGTGACGGATACAAACTCACGCGGTCGTTCAGCATACTAGACACCCCCCGGCTCCCCAAGAGTGATCCCTTCCAGACCCGTATGGCTACAGACGAATTTGACCTCCGTGAGGAGGTCATGTCATGCATTGCCAAGTCCATTGGTCTACTCCAGCCACCCATGAGCGGGAATGAGTCCATCGAGGATTCACCAGCTTTTCCGCCTTTCGATTCTATGCGCACTGCGAATGGAATGTTTCCATCTCCCTTTGGCTCCCTGTCGCTCTTAGATATTGCGGACGACAGCGCTTCAAGCATGACGGGAACATCAACTAGTAGTGCGATTGGTTACATGAGTGGTCTGGACAATGAGGTCGAGATCCTCTTCTTCTCTGCTGGCTCAACGCTCGCGAAGGCTGGAGAGCGGAGTACTGGTAAAAGTCCTATTACTCGAGTATTGGCGACCAATTGACCGCATACAAACAAGGTCTTTACTATGTCGTTGAAGGTTTCCTGGATATTCTCCTACCCGCTGACGAGTCCCGACCAAGCAACGGACCCTCTGCGATGAGATCGACAAGCTCAGATACTGATTCACTTTACGCATCCGACTACAAGCAGGAACCTGAGAAGGCTCAGAGCCGTAAGCTGTTGTTTACGGTGAAACCAGGAGGAATTGCAGGTTATCTTGGTATGACCATGATGGGATCGTTTTTGCTTGTCCTGACCTTACATCAAAGCGGCTCTCTGCGGAACACCTTCATACGTTGACATCCAAGCGAAGACCGATACATACGTTGGATTTTTGCCCGCTCACTCCCTTGAACGTCTGGTGGAGAAACGACCAATCGTGCAGCTTACATTAGCAAAACGTCTCATTTCACTGCTGTCCCCCCTAGGTCAGTGCTACCTTCAGTCATTTTTCACAATACGCTAATGGTGTG
>PVYJ01005451.1:18425-30859 GCA_002995095.1 Rhizopogon sp. AM-2018a | reverse complement strand
TGAAATAATTATCTACGACAAATGAAAATACAAATATGGAGTAGATAGTACGCATATACACCGCAACACCTTTATTTAAATATCAGGAAGGCATACAAATCGTGCTAGGACATAGAGATAAGATCGAACTCATGTATTGTACGCGGTGGGGAGATGCACTTTGGAAATGATGGCAAGAAACCAAAATATATATATAAGCAATTAAGCAACAATAATGGATATGGACGCATCCATGCGGTATGCAATATCGTGGAAATTCGTGGAAATGATGATGGAGAAGCACATAATCAGCCGCTGGAACACACGAACGGGTAATGGTAGTCGATACACTTGGTGGGCAGACCTTTGAAACACTATGTGCTGACATAAATAACTCTGGACGGTGATCGGGAATCTACACAAGGACACACAAGCATGAGAGCCTGCTTCCGGGATACCAGGTACTTGGACCACATACCTAATGCACGACATGCTGATGAAAGCTCAATAATAGCAGGGCGTCCTCGATCTTCACACCAGAGTACGTCGTGGTGTGCATACTCGTATCTGTGCCGACATACTCGCTAGGTCCGGCGGACATTCCCACAGCCATCTCGAGCTCTCGGAACGCAGCAGGCTCAATGAGTCCCATGCCCATGCTCTCGACGCCTATGTTACCCGCACCACGGGGCACTGGGATCGGGACATGCGTCCGAATGCGCTTTTGTGGAGGAGGGGAAGGCGACATTCCAGGCGTCACTGCCTCCTGGAAGTCCTCCTCGCTGCGCTCATCGACATCGAATTCCATCGTGTCTTCGTCATCAAGATCCATCGCGTCATCTTCATCTTCCTCTTGAGAAGACGAGCCCGAGGAAGTTTCGCGGGAGAAGTTATATTGATATCCGCGTCCTCTTGCGGCGCGAGGAAGGGGAACACCAGCCCGCTTAGCCCGCTTTCGGGCAGTTTGGCGGATGTTGCGGAACCAGTTCGTGACTTTACCGAGGTCCCTAAGGGATATGTGAGTAAAGGACATGATAAAGTGCAGTGTGACGTACATTCCAACTTCCAGCGCGAGCGCATTTCTTTGCTCGATACTTGGCGTCGATGTGCGATGCAACAACTTCTTGAGCGCCTCCAGCTGGTATGGCTCAGGGCGAGAGCGACGAGGACGGGGATGTGCGTCCTCGCCTTTAGTGCCCTCATTACTGCGATGCGGCTCTTCCTCCTTTATGTCCCTTGAGTATGGAGTAACGCTTCTTCGCATGCGCGGCGAAGTCAAGCGTGGATTCGAAGATGGGGGTAAAGACATTCGGCTGCGCGGAACTTTCAGTTCGTCAACTTCAGGTGGAGACAATTTAAGGAATGGAAGGGAAGGAAGAGGGAGGTGGCGATCAGGTACAAGAGAAGGATGGGGTGCCCTTGGAGGAAAGCTCAAATGAGTTAATGGAGCACCAGAATCATCGTCGATGACAGATGATGGGTACGATGGGGCAGAAGACAAACGATCAATGGTTGTCGATGAGGAAGACGTGAGAGGAGGGTGGTCTTCTTTGTGCTTCCTAGCCTGGGTGCGTTGGTTCTGGAACCAATTTGTCACGCTTTGAAGGCGCCTGATAATCAAGATTAAATCAGTACGACAAATATGACGATGATCTTCGGATTATCACTAACATGCCGACTCGCTCGGCGAGTTCTTCTCTTTCCTCCTTTGTTGGATGTGCGTTTATCGCATATGCACGACGAAGTTCCTCAGCCTGTTCAGGGGTTGTTCGATTGCGCACTGGCTCGCCTCTGCCCTTGCGAGACGTAACGCCATCACTGGCACCGTCATTCTCGGAGACAAAGCGGCTATCCGCGTCGGGTGGAAAATGACCCCTTTCGGCATAGACGGCAAGCTTCCGATCACTATCTCGAGTAGTACTATAGCTCTCAGGCACAAATCGATCTTGCGGCAAGAACTCGGGGGCGAAAGATGAACTGTCATGGGCATAATGAGAATCTGGAAGGGAGGAATCATTTATATGGTGATCCTGGATGCGGGGATGGTCTTTCTGCTTCTTGCGTGACGATGAGGTATGAGAGCGAGATGCAGATTGTCGAGAGGAAGCACTCGGCTGAGGAGGAGAAGAGGAATTTAAAAGGTTGGCTATTGATGGCAGGGTTGATGATGAACTTTTTTGTGGCTGTGCATCAGTAGCAGTGGTTGGTGGTTTATTGCGCTTCTTAGTTGAAGCTCTCTTATTTTGAAACCACGCATTGACAGTTTTTGTTTCCCTAAGGCAAGGAGGAGGATGAGTTAAATCAGAGAGAAAAGTCAAAGACGCCCGTCGACCAAATCAATAAAAATCATGGGGCGTCCTAAAAGGGGAACTCACATTCCAAGCTTCTCAGCTAACTCGTTCCTGTCGTCGAGGCTGGGATGCTCATTTTTCTCATAGAGCTCGTTGAGGGCTGCTAGCTGGGTGGGACTGTGACGATGGCGAGGTTTCTTGGCTGATGTGCCCTTGTCGGTGCTGTCAGAATCAAGTAACTTTTTGTGAGGCTTTTCATCGTCCTGAGGAGCTACGAGAGTTGAAATAATGCTCTGGTCATCAGGGTCGATGTCACCATGGACAGATGAATTAGCAGAGATGGTGTTGTTGTTGTTGTTATTGATTTGAGATGGGTTGAGGAGGTTGTCCATGGTTAATTCCATAGCTGATGGGGGACAGCTTTCAAGGGAGAGACATGACAAAGGCTAGTATATGGAACTGCTACTTAATATTCCATATCCGAACCTTTTTTTGCATGATCAATATTCCCACGGGTGCTACTTGTCGTCACTGAGGGGGCAATTCAAAGTCAGTCCAAGCTATTATCTCCTTCTTTACTGTAAAATATCCACCATGTATTTGGAAAAACACTTGTTGGCTGACGAGCTTCGGAGGGTATCCAGCTGAAATTCGGTTAAAAAGTCGTCCATTCACATGGTTTTTTTATCCACGTGGTTATCCCCGCCCGCTTATAATACTCTGGGGATAACTGTCAATGTCCTGCTCTCAATTCAATCGGACTAGACAATTAGCGTTAACGTTCCTTGCTACATAGTGACAATGCTGGGCAGGTGTTTCAAATATATCACCGGAAATAGACACAGCATGTACGTGGCTATAATACAGGAAGCCTTTTAGCGTGTCTAGGCTAGCGCTGCTACTAGTAGTAGGTCATATGCTACTTTCCTTATACACCACTTCGTTGCAACGCACTGCACCCAGCCCCCCGCGGGCCTTGCGCGGCCCCGCATTCTTCTCGCGGACCGAACTTGGCTTGCAAGTTGCGCCTACCATTTCCAACTGATTAGAATTCACCAACCCCTCTCTAAGATGGATTCCATTTTTACTAATCTCTAGCTTCCTTCCATAGTACATAAGATACATAGTCTCTATGCAAAAGGTCAAATAAGTATATAGCAATAGTCAATGAGAGGAGATGAATGATTGGTATAAATAGTGCGCATGAGAACGAAACTGGGTGCTACACAAAGATTCCACAAAGACACCGATATGTAAGTCTGCAGGGTGGCCGATTATGACAACAACTATGACGGCACAGGTGATGCTTGGGTCTCTTCCACGTCGATATTCTTGATCCAGGCTCCGATCGCACCCCTGCAAGGGAAACTCTCGTCAACAGACTGGTGAACGTAAACGCCATCACACCTACAGGAATCCCTCATGCCGGAAGAATAGCGCCCGCTTCGTTCCCTTGCTCCAGAACCGTATGGCATACGACAAAGTAGCTATCGTCGCGGCATGTCCTGAAAGTCCATCAATCAATTTGGGTTGTACTTCCGAAAACGTAACAAGTTTGACCCACCACGGATAAAACAGCCACCAAAGTAGATCCTGTCTAGACCGTATTTTTCCGCATTCATGTACCTGACCATGCTGTTAGCCGATGTTCGAGGAAGTCGCGCTACTAGATCGAGATACTCACGCAATTTGGCCAATGTTGTTTGACACAGCATAGAGCAGGCTTCTGCTGATATCCTCTGCTCTGAACGCCCCACCTTCACCCTCTTCTTTCTCCTCACCTCGGTTCTTAAATACCTTGCCAAACGAGCTTGCGATCGTGGTGGATTTGAGGCCAAGCTTGCTGTAGTCCATACCATAAATGTCACCAACGAGCATGTCTACACTAGCATTATCGCCCTGCTCGGATAGTGCCAGCATCTCTGCGCTAATCGTTAGCCTATCAGATCTGAATCATTAGGAATTTCAACTTACCGTCGAATGTTCGCGCGGGTGTCAACAAGCTTAGTAGTCCCCATAATGTCCCTCCGCCAAGGCTTGTGCCACTCACACGTTCGAACGACCCGTCGGCGTCCACCTTAATGATAGACACACCAGACCCTATGTTGACAAGCAAACAGGGAAGGTGCGCGGACGGTTCATCGCTTTCAAACGTCACAGCATATCGCGGCGGGTTCGGCGACGGCCGCTCCAAACTAGGCCCCGCTGCACCCGTGCTAGGCGTCGCATTCCTGCTCGACGGGCCATCCATCACGATCTCGCTCTGCAAGTCCCTCGACGCATCTCGATGCGACACTTCCTGGATGAGTTCATCCGAGAAATAATACACCTCCTCGGGGATCGTCACCATAAACTTCATCCCCTCGATCAGGCACTCCATCTCGTCCTCTCTCTGGACCTCCACCTCGAGTTCGCCCTCGAACAGCTTGCCAAACCTGTGTGCTCCGCCGCCGGTGGCCATGATCTTGACCCCACGGCGCATCTCCTCGATGGAGACGCCATTCGCAGCAGCAGAGCGCGTGATGAGCTCTGAGATGAAGGCGACGAGCGCGGAGATGTTGGATGTTTCGAAGCGCTCAAAGTTGATGGACCCGCCGGGGATGTGGCGGACTTCGGTGGTGTGTTTCAGGATAGTTGAGCGGAGAAGATTAGTATCAAGAGAACCTAGGGAAGTGGAAGGATTGTGGCCATTGTTGTGTCCATTGCCGTTGTAGTGGGGTTCAAGGACACGGGGCGTAAGGGTGCCGTTTCTTGGGTACGAAGAGCTGAGGGGAATAGGAGGAGAGATGGGTGGTGGGAACGAAGATGGAGAATCAGCGTTCAGGCTGAACGTTGACAAGTTGCCGGCGGTGGAACTACTGTCTTGCGTAGCTATTACAGATGGGGACTCGGGCGAGCGGGTAAAGTAGACAACCTTCGCAAGGGATCCGCCGATCTGCGATAGCGCTGAGATCAATAAGTAGAATAAAAGATGGCGATGCTTACATCGAGGGCGATATGTGAGACTGGCTCAATGTAGTTTGGGAGGTATATTCCTCGACTGTCTCGAGTCTATGATATGGCAGAGTCAAGGTGATGCATGAACAGCATAGAACCCAACATACCTCGGGCGACTCCTCGGCGAGGATCACTGCCCCTCTAGTGTTAACACGGATGGCCTTGGGTGTAGGCAGCGATGGAGCTCGGAGGGGGGCATACATGGTGAGCTCGGACGAGTCAAGTTGGTCGCAGGTCGAAGTAGGTCCACAGATGATATATCACAGGAAATATGTGTGGGTTATAAGTGGTACGACAACCAGTGAAATCGTACAACCAACAGCGTCTGAGATCTGAGCAATCATGTAAAAGGTCCCAAAACTCATGCGACTTATGATATTCTTGAGAGTCTCTAGACCGGTTTCAGCGGAACTGCTTCTTATGGTCATCCATCCAACAAAGTGTACGTCTCGGTCTACGTGTGAACATAGCAGGCTCATCTACATTACCGACCGGTCGTGCAGTATGTAAATATACGGTAGACCGGAACTTGACTAGCCTCCCACAACAGACACCACTAATGCACATGCACTCTGCTGCTCTGCCCGCACCCCAAGTTCCAGCGTAACACCCTGACCTCGAGAGAACGTCATTCGGCACCTCACGAGCACCTTGCCTCCTCCCCCAATCACCAGGCCAGAAAGTTGGAGCGTGTGTACAGATGGCGAACTTGGTGCCTCTGTGCCACTCAAAGGCTCCATATTGAGTAGCTCAATGATCGAGTCGCAGGCAGCTGTGAAGAAGGGTGGAGTGAGTCGCGGCGGTCGTGGAAATACCGAGAGCAAGTACAGAGAGCGAAACGTACCTTTAATACTTTCCATGGCACCCAGTGAGAACGTTTCTGTCGCACTCGCACCTGATCGCAGGCGATCCCACTCGGAGGAAAAGGAGGCATAGCTGGGAATAATATAGTCCCCACCGGCTGAAAGCTCGACATCTTCCAGTTGGTATTCGTCCTCGTAACCCTCCTCTTCTGGTCGACCGGTCGACGGATCCAGCTCTTTGGAAACGAACTTCAGGATACATTGGAAGGATGTAGTGGTATATTCCTGAGGGTTGTCCCGCTTAAAAGAGACGTAAACGATTCCAGGCGAATTTGAACAAGTCAGAGAGTCGATTTGGAAGACAACATCCTCGGTCAAACCGGAGTCAGCCTGCGGCTGCATTACCACAACCACCTGCTCCAGCACAGTATCTGGGAGGGTATTTGACACATTGAACTAGAGAACGAATCAGTGACACCGTGACGCCTGGTACATTTTGCTGACCTGGAAGACCATATGCTCCTTGAATATGTGCTTGACGCATGTAACTTGGTACTCAGTCTCGGATTCGGTGAGCTGTGCGGGCTTCGCGCTGCTGTTAAGGATGGCACCATACTCTGCAAAGTGTGATATCTCTGCAAGTTGCTGTGCATATGCAGATTGTGTCTCGGCAGCGGTCGGAGGCGGTGGAGATGCTGAAGTTCTCTTCGTTGCAGGCGCAGCAATAAGGTCCAGTGTGCTTGGGCCTGAAACACGTCAGAATAAAGAAGAGGAAAAATAAGTACACTGACGAGTCGACTCAGCAGCCAGTTGAGCCCGACTGATCTTTGGAATTGATGAAGTATCGAACGGCTGTGCCCCGGCATCAACATCATTGACATAGGCAACAAGTTTGGATTCCAGCGCAGCAAGTGAGAATACAGATTCTATAAAATCATCAGATGCAGTCCAAATGTCACACTCAAACACTAAGCGCACCTTCTTTCACATAGGCATCTGCAAGGGGTGCTTCCTTCATAATCTTGAGGTACATTACAGCACGATCACGAACTTCATCGTCGACATCGTCTAAACATCTGAGTATTTCTTATCATTCGTTGGTTTTCAGTGTCGAAAACGTGATATGTACCTGTTCAGCAGAACGCCGATGCTTCTTCGTAAACCATCGTCCACCGCATTCACACCAAACTTCGCCAAACTTGTCACCGCCGCTGCTCGTACAGTGGCATTTTCAAGTACAACGCGGTTGTAGATGAATCGGATGTACTTGGTCGGTTGGGGGGCCTTGGGACCTTCGAGGCCAAGGAGGTGTAGTATCCGCACGGACAACTTCGTGAATTCACAGTCTTCGATGAATTCACACAGATGCGAGAGTGCCTGCTCTTTGCAGTCTGCAATGAACTTGATCATGTCGAACATAGCCTCGACAACGGCACGTTTGAAGTCATATCCGCCCTCATCACGGAGCACGCCAGAAAGGAATGCGAGCATAGAAACGTGCTTTGCGGGGAACTTGATACATAGCGAGCGAATGGCGTCAACGATGATGACTTTGAATTCATCAGTGATCTCAGACATGAATCCAGTGATCTGCTTCATGAGTCGATCGACGGATGCTTCATTGCCAGTCTATGGAACAGTTAGTGAATGTAGGATTATCTAAAGTTGATCTCTACCTTGAGCAAGGTAGTGATAGCATATGTTGCCACGCTCCTGTTCTGGTCGGAAATAAGATTTTCAAGGTCAACATTGCATGAAGCCACAGCAGCAGGATGTGTCAAAGCGAGAGCAGCCAATGTCCGAGTTGCAGAAAATTTCAAGACAGGTTTTGGAGAAGCGAGGAATATCTGCAGCACTGTGGACAAGTCATATAACAATAATCAAAGTTCAATAGTTGCGCACCTGCTATTGCTTTGGTGAGTTGCGAAGTATTAACGTTCTTCATCTCGCAAATAGCACGCGCTGCCTCGAAATTGACCATATCACTCTTGTGACGTAGCCACCCTTCCAAAAGGTCAAGAATCTGCTTTTGCATACTAGGACCGAAATAAATAAAAGCTGAGTGTATCATGCTTCCAAGGACGTACTTTGGATCTTCCTCCATCACTTTCGCAGCGTACCGAATGAGCATACAAAGAGCCATGGAATTCTTCAGCGTCGTCCCTGCGCCAGATTTTCCCCCGCCAAGCTGCTGTATCATCTTTGTCACAGCCATGCGATCCTGTTGTCGAATCAAGTACAGAAGACCAAGCGCATGATATTGGGTGATGTAGCTCGTTGAGGGGATAGGCTGATATCCGCTGTTCGAACTTCCGGACGAGCCAAAAAGATATCCACTACCCGAGGATCCCGGGAAGAAAGATGACGAAGATTTTGCGTTTACTGCTTCCTGAGCTTCGTTTACCCAGCGCTTGACCACGTCCTTTGCGAGAGGGAATAGGTGATATGAGGAAACGAGTGCTGCAGATGAGATAGAAGGCGTGCGGTCTACTATTGCGGCTTTGAAAAAGCGCTCTACACCTTGTGCCATAGAAGGCTATACAACAATGAGCGAAACAGGTTTCCATGGTTCGGGCAGACCTACATCAATGATTCGGCACAGTGCACGGATTGCATTTGGTCGGTAAATGACCTCCGAGTTTGGTTGCATGTCCTTCATAATACTGCTTGTGACCATGATTACATCTTCGGCGGTGGTTGCGAGTTCCTTGATGGCGAGATATACCATCTGTCGCAAGGCACTCTTACAGAAGACATAAGCAGCACATCGCGCGCCAGAGATAATGAGGACATACATCCTTGTGCTGGAAGAGCTTTGTCGTTCCAAAGAACAGCGTCGTCGCCTCCTGTGCGCCGAATGTCTCACCAATGTAAAGCAGGTAGACGATGCGAGTGAGGAGGGCCCTGCATTTCCTTGGGCTGATTGGAGAGTCGTTGAAAACGCGAGCTTCCTGGATGATCGTTGTCTTGTTGTTATAGTAAGAGCTGAGACCACTCTCTTCCTCCTTTTTTGAGGCGTAAGCCATGGCTAAGAGCGATCAAAGAGCCAAGTCGCGGCGAATATTGCGATGTGCGCGACGTGGTCAAGGTGAATTATTTGGTCATTGTTTGGTCATATGTCTTCAAGTCGCTGAGCAACGTTCAAGTTGAACTTGAAGGTGTAATCCTCATCATCAATAATGATAGCACAGTACTACAGCCCAGAGCTTCAAGCACGCCCATTTTTATCAATTCCATTTTCTACCTCCTGAGCTTTGTACCTGTCCATGGTTGCCCCCAGTGCAGGGTAAGT
The DNA here is from genome assembly GCA_002995095.1 of Rhizopogon sp. AM-2018a. Taxonomy (NCBI): domain Eukaryota; kingdom Fungi; phylum Basidiomycota; class Agaricomycetes; order Boletales; family Rhizopogonaceae; genus Rhizopogon; species Rhizopogon sp. AM-2018a. The sequence goes on along the minus strand of PVYJ01005451.1, from coordinate 21,497 downwards.
ACACGTGCGCCGGTGGCCGATAGATCAACTCAAGGGACAAACTTATTATCCATCTATAATGATAATGTGCAGCTGCGTACAGGCACCCAATAGCAGATGTTTGCAGAGTTTTCAAATTATCATTGCAGGGTGTGCCCCTCGTGGCAGCAACAAGAGCGCCTTTGGCTCGTGCTGACTCCGTGTCTATAATGGCGTTGCAAACATGAATGGAGGTGGACGTCCACACGTGTAGACAAGAAAGTGTTTATCCACATCCAGACCGTCATCCAGTTTGACTTGCACGAAGATGAAGATATACATTCGTTAAGACGTGTACGTGGAATCCAGTCCCATGACCTCCTTCTGAACCACATGGGTGATTCATACACGAGCCGATCGTGGTTCTCGATTATGAAGACGTGCAGACAGCTCGCGAGATCGTAACCAATTCATAGCCGACCACAAGAACGGAGAGAAAAGGATGTGTTATATATGGCGTAGCCGTGGACATGACCGGGGTCCGGCATCGCGCGGCGCGGCGGAAGTCACTGGAACTCCAAATTTCAAAGTGATCAATTGTTCACAGGGCAAAACGTTAGTTACTTACAAGTCCTTGTTTATAGAAGGAGGGTAGGCATTCCTTCCTTCCGTAGCGAAACGCCGTGATTGCTGTTGTGACTTGAGCCAATCATAGACTGCTTTCTTTTGCCGGCGAATGATCATTCCGTACGTGACTTCTCGTTCAAAATAAATTATTCTGACGAAAGCTTATTATGTATACCAAAACCGTCCCTACTTCTCTCATGCACAGCATAAGTTGCTTGTGAACGGTTGAATCTTCAAGTTTCAGGTGAGCGCCGTCGTTACGTCCCTTGATGCAACTCAATCTCATGTGCAGACGGGAGCTCGCAGCATACCCAGGCCTTATGATCGTCTACTGCATGTCCCTGGGCTCTAACTCTGGCCCTACTCGCGTGACATCCATCCTGAAATGTTCTGCCCCCTGCGGCCGCTTGCGGCTCTCCTGCAATTTTTTGATCTACGACAGCACGGAAATAGCCAGAGTTCAAATTGTTAAATCAATGATGGGCGTAGCCATAAAGGCACTGATTAACGAAATTATTGGAATCCTGGCTATGTACATGTGTCGGTCAGGCTATCAAAAAAATTGGTCCCAACGGACTCGTCAGTGGACCGTCTGTCAAGCATTTCCCGGAGTCGAACGACGGTAACACAGTGGATGGCTAGCCTTTAAGTGACCATTCGCCGACATTACCAGCTATGGCGACTTCGTGGAACATAACTCTGAATGATACGAGTCCAGTGTTCACATATTACCCTTACTGTGAGCTGTTTCATTTAATAACGGTCGACTAGTTAAAGTGATATGGTTTATAGATGATGGTTTCGGGTTGGCAAACGGCTGGCAAGTCTGGTACTCAGAGACTGGATATAACACGGCGCCCGCAAATCCGGGTTATGGTATATCAGCGCATATTACCTCGCTACCAGGTGCTAATATTACCTTGTCCTTCTATGGTACGCTTGACAATCTTATGAATGATATGTCTGTGACGCTGAACTGGTTACCTCCCAAAAAGGCACAGGAATAGAGCTCCATGGCACGGCAAACTGCACATTCGATGTCACTGTGGACGGTGTTTTCTCCTCAACTTTAACCTCTGCCAGCGATGTCCTGTGGTCTAAACAAACGCTATCGGAAGGAACCCACGCACTTACCCTAACTGCCCACCCAACCTCCGGGGAACAACTTGCATTTGAGAGTGCTGTAATTTATGTGAAGTACGTTAATTGCGAACCTGCGTTTACTTCTGTGGCCTGAAGGTTGTATCAGTCAAACAACCCCACAGATGGAATCATATAGCAATACCAACACCACGTTCCTCAATTATGCAGGGAACTGGACTACAGGCACGGATCTACACGTACCGGGAGGCACTTTCCATTATACGGAAACGATGGGGTCAACGGTGTCTACTTCATTTAATGGGTCCTCGGCGGTGGTCGTGCAAGGTATCGTAAACTGGGGTAATTGGCAATATACAGTGGTACGTATAACAGGCCTCATGTCAAAACAGGAATGCTGCTGAATAATTTACCAGTCTCTTAACGGTACCCGGTCCGTACTCAACGCAAGCAGCTTCTGGTTCATTCCAGACACTACGCTGTTCTATGAAGGGGGGCTAGATCCAGAGCAAACGTATGTTTTAAATATCACCGATACGAGTGAGGACGGCAACAAGCTTGCACTTAACTCTGTGGTATTCTACCAACCAACAAGCACTCCCACTCCGTAAGTTCTTCGATCAGGATAATTTATATCTGAGACTGAGGTTGCATCCTTGATAAGAGCTTCGGCATCTAAGTCCTTGAATATAGATGCAATAGCCGGCTCCGTTTCTGCAGCGGTTGTTGTTCTTGCCTTGGCTATTGGTTTCGTTTTGTGGCGATACTCTCGGCGCCCTAAAGCAATACATTCAGGACGAGAATCCAGTGTACTGACAAACGAAATCACTCCCCAGGCTCATTCTACACACTTCCCCGTACCGTTCGCGGACCAAGCTATTTCCGGCAGAGACTACGCGAAAAGATTCCCAGTGGCACCTATCGGCGGAAACACAGATGATTTAGTGCCCCACCGCGAGAGAGAAATGGCACGTGGCCCTACATCTGTGGCAACTTCTCTAGGTTCATACAGTGAACCCCGGAACGCTACGAGTGGTTCTCTGTCTTCTCCCAGCACGCGTGGTCAACGGCGCCCTTTGCCACCTCCACCTGATAGCGATTTATCTACTGCACTTCCTCTAATGGATATGCACCCTTCTCCGAGGCCATCAGCGCAGGAGCTGCAGATACCAGACTCAGAAGTGGATAGAATACTGGAAATTATAGCTTCACGTATTGACATACCCGAGGGAAACTCCACTTACCCTCCACCATACCGACGCTGATCATGGGCCGTTACTCGTAATGTTCACATGTGCAGGGACGTGAATTGGTCTCTTAAAGGACATATTTTTTTTTTCCTTTTCTCTCGACGCCCAGATTAGAACTTGATGTGTAATCGGCTCC
>PVYJ01005451.1:0-18380 GCA_002995095.1 Rhizopogon sp. AM-2018a | reverse complement strand
ACCATCAATATATATATATATATCGTGCGTCGTGATGAATGGGATGCGATGAAGGAATTTCAAAACCAGTGCAGGTGTCTAGCGATAGTAGTGAGGAAAGAAAGGAAACATAATATTATGTCTTATACAGTATATTCCAATGCGAGCCCACAACAGTCCAAGACATGCCAAAGGAGTAAACAGATGAATAAATAGGACCGCGGTGGCAATCAAACTTGATGTTTCTTGCGGCCATAGACGTTTTGTATGCGCACGTATAAGGGAGTGATCGCCTCATCCAGTTCTACGACCGCGTTATGTTCCAATTGATTCACGAAATCTTCTGATAACCCACTGCCGAGGAGTAAAGGGCGACCGGATTGCATAAATGCCTACAAACGCAACTCAGAAAGATTTCATATCATATTTGGTCGGCTTACTTTGAGGTCATCCCGCATAGTAGTCCCAATATCATTCCACCATACACTATTGGGGTCATCGCCCTTCAGCCACGGCGACAATGGTATCCAGAATTCACGGTACACGACGTCCTCAAATGCCGGGTGGTTGGATATCCATTCGTGCATATGCATGGAAGCACCTGCATCACCACCTCGTTGACGAACGGCTCTATTCGCATACGACATCCATAAAGGCGTCCATGGCGGTTCAAAGGTGCCTATTGGTGGAGAGAGAGCCGTCTTTTCAATGCCAGAAAAGTTGAACGGAAATTCAGTGACATCTATCAAACCACCCGGGCGAAGGACATGAGCGATATGATTGATGAGCCCGTGATAATCCCGGATCTAACACAAAAAAGGAGCGAAGGTAAGCACCGAGAACTACCCGTTATTGAATACACTGACTCCAGAGGAAATTAACTGAGTATGGACAACGTTGAAGTCTCCATAAAAGTGTTCCAGGCCAAGATTAATATCGTCAACTTCACTTCTAAATCAAGAAATGATCTAACTTAGAACGGTAGCGCCTGGTAATAACAAGCTATATTTCTCACCTGCAGTTTGGTGGCATGGATCTTGGGACGTAGACTTAGGTAAGGTTAAATGAACAGGGGTTAACACGAGCACATACGTTGACTGCATGGGAACAAGATCCACAGCTACCGTAGTTGAATTTGGGAATTCCCTCGCAATGTCCATAATCCTGGGCACGTAAGCATAGACCTAATTTTCGAAAGAAGTGTCTCACCAGCTCCCACTGCCACAGCCAAGGTCGAGGACAGCTTTAACCTCGAATCCGTCATCTGCCATGATTTCAGGCAATGGCGGTGGATATTTGCCAATGCATTTGCAAAACATTTCATGCTGTCTCTCTGTGTTATGTGTGTTAGGGCAAGGGAAAGAAAAGGGGTAACTCCATACCCAACCGATGAAGTTCCTCATCGTCCGCTGGTAGCCGGTAGACTTCTGAATAATTATTCAGACCTCGTCCATATTCTTGTCTATATGCCTGAGCTCGCAAAGAACTGGTTGCGGAGAATACAGATGGAGCTGGGGAATGAGAGCGCATAGAGACATCCATAGATGTCCTTGTGCTTGCGACACTGGGCGCAAATGCATCGAGGGACATATCCGTGTATCTGTCAGACTCGACATCGCTGTCAGTGTCCTCAGTATGGCTGGGCCCCGCTGAAGCAGCAGGATGTGAGTAAAACGACATGATAGAGGTCGACATGGTGAAGCGCGTGCAGGTCAGGCATTATTTAAGCATAGAAGTAGGTGAGATTTTAGAAATTCCGTCAGGCATAAATTCTTGACACTCCCGGCGGAGACATGATAATTGCTCCGCGTTTTGATCACTAGCCGTTGCGATCGCGTGAATGATTGGACCCCCTTCCACGTGCCCGAGGACTGTCCGGCGACTACCGGAATTGCCTTTCCTGCTCCGACTCATCCCGATTCAACCATTCCTACAATAAATTGTCTGGAATTCAGAAATTTATGCAGTCTAACTGTCGGTCATAACCGCTTACACTTGCTACAATATAAATCATTTGCAGATTATGGCACCGACCGAAAGAGGCGCGCTTTAGCGCTTTTCGGTTGGGGATCCATCGATATGATCTAGTAGTGGCCCCTAAATCTGACCCCGTACTAGTTGATGGCCCAGCCTCTGCTGTGCTCTCAAGAGATCCTTGGTTTCAGACTCAGAGTGACTTGGTAGATTGCTATTAGCAGGTATGTAATATCAATAATATTATAATCGAATTTGCAGTCGCCATCTCCTGAAAATCATATCCTTGTCATCCATGTGCTTACCATGACATCGTGCGGTCGATCGCTTTCTTCGTGCTACATAGACCTTCTAAACAGACTTTTTATGCGGAACGTATCTCAGTAGGTTCTTATTATGCTTCGCCGCTTTTTTATGCTTTTACCGGACCCGGGACAATCCTGCAGAGCATAAACCAAACCTTACGCATATCTGAGAGGTCCGCATGGCATTCGTGGCTGACGCGTGGTCGGTCAGGCATTCTCATTCAGATATCGAGGACAGGATGAAAATCGGAGAACACAGCGTCACGAGTTTGCGGGCGACTCGACCGACAAATACGTTGTAAATCAAGAGACCAAGTTCAAGGACGTTCCCCCAAGGCATCCCTTCAAGCTCGAGGACTTTTATCATACTGCAGCTTCAGAAATTGAATGGCGTGAGACTTCGCCAATATTCGTATGTTCAACGTGCATAATTTAAGCTGGGAAAATGAACCACGAACCTAGCCTTGTTTTGATTTGACGTTGTGATAAAGCCGCCGCTACTCGCGGTTGTTACGAACCTCGCGGTCTACTACTACTGCACTATCAGAAAAGGAAGCAAAACTTTTTCCATCGGTACTACTACTACATAGCTGATGGGTAATCACGACTGTGACAGTTGGATAACCTAAATGCAATCCAGATCCTTACCAGGTCAAAGCTGGATATGTATTATACACACTAGAAGTTGATTGTCCAATTCCAAGTCTACAAAATGTTCATCCTTCCATGGAATCCGGCGGACATAATGTAACGACACAAGGTTGGCGAGTACAATCGATCGCGCGCACCTGACTTGGCATAATTAAGCTGATACGTACAGCCCGGGGGTAATATGAATTTCCGTCTCGCTCAAAGCTAAGGTTCGTTGAATCACGATAATATAATAACCTCATACGAGCATGGAGAATCTTTTCAGAGGATACATACAAAAGTAGATAAACCGCGTCCGCAATCACCTCCTAAGAGTGTACACCACACCTTAACGCTTCTTTAATTCCTGAAAGCGTCGTGTCAGGACGGCGAACTCATCCTCTGATTCCTCTTTCGAATGATTCAACTGATGAAATTTTTCTCCCGGCGATAGCTTAGATTTCTCCGTTTCATCTTCAGTTGGTGGGATATCTGGTAATTTGTCAGAAATTTCCTTGGGATACATTGGAAGCGATTCGGGTGCGTCGCCGCTTGGTATGCCATCCTTTTGGAAATACTTTGAGTTTTATATCCGGATTTCAAACTGAATCGACGACGAACCACAACACTCTCTTCTGCTGCAGCTGTAGTCAATGAAGCAGGAGCCCACTTGACGCTATAAGCTTTGGCAATCTCGCCCAGGTATCCGTCAACTAGCTGATCTGAGGGTGTTTCGATCACGAGCTTTCTCATTACCTATCACAGCAGAATTGAAAGGGTAAGATCGGATGCAAAATAGCCGCGGGCAACATACTTACACGGTCACTCACACAGCCACTTCTATTTTCCATCACAGCTGCGGAGAAGTCGCGTCCATACTTGTGCATGAGCATGTCGCGTAGAATGTGTAATTCTGGATTGCTCGGCGGAACACCGGTGAGCAGTATTATTTATGTGATCGATGAAATTCACCTTTCACATCGATTCTTGGAGCTGCGTGTATGATGCTACATACGCCTTCGCTAATTCCGGGATCAGGATCACGAGTACTGTATGCAGATGCATTAATTTGAAAAGCAACCTCGATAAATACAGAGATCCATACTTTTGATCAAGAAGGCCGAAGCGTGCAATGAGCAGCTCGCAGTACAGTTCAAGAAGCTCGTATAACTCAAGGGTTATATCTTCGTTGATGACTAGCGTCGCACATGGACGGAGAATAACGGACAAGAACCAAGGAATTGAACATCGAAGTCCTCGGTGGGGAGAGAAGACCTACTAGCTTCCACCTTGACTTTTGCGCTCTCCGTTTTTCCCTTCTCCAAGAGAAGGGCTATATCTCTGCGGGAGCTCTTAGCTTGTGCCTCCTTCTTCTGCTGCGCTATGCGGAGCCGCTGAACTGAGAGTCTGGAGGGTGTCAGAATCTGTTAAGCAGTAGCCGGAAATCATTGTGAGAGAATGGATACCGAAGTTGCACCTGTGCAGGCGAAGTTTAGAAAAAGCGTAGAGCATTATTAAGAGGCCCTGCACCTTCGCCTTGGCCGAGTTCCAGATTGACGGGGGCATTTGTGATTTGTAAAGCGGAGACAACCTCGTCGACGCACAGCGCTGGGGAAACCTACTGGACCGGATTACTCAGGAGAGATGCGATACACGACCAAACAACTTGAAAGCGCGGTCCGACACGCTTTCTTCTGCTCAGCGCTCAATTCAGGTTGCAAGCTTGTCAAGCTGTGGTAGTGCTGTAGTACAAGGTTGCTTCTTTACGTTTAAAGCTCATTCAGCTAGCATCCTTGAAGGGACCAGGTTACATGTATCCACGATAATAATATCAACGGGTACTTCGCTCAAACACCATGGAGTAATTGGAGTTCGATCATTACGGACAGCGCCCAATTGGCAAGTCAACACAAGGTTACTTTCGATACGTGTTTCTTGAAACCGTTAGCTATTGATGGTTGTCCCGCCAGTGAAAGTCTAGGTTCAATCCGATTCAGGTTATACTGTGCGTCTGATTATTGATACCAGGTAAATCTCCAAAAATGCACGTTGTCCCCAGATAACCACGCTCTGCTCAGTGCGCAAAACAGTCAGCGCTACAGCTGTAAGTAGTGGGAACTCAGGTCATGATGGTTGCACCTGATCGTATCTGTGTGACATGTATGCTTTTGAAATCTCGACATTAAAGCATGGTACCTGTGTCCTTAATGAAAATAATGTGCCTTCCCATTGTCAAAAACTCACTCATACATAGAAAGGAAGAAAGCAACGTACATCATGAATACGGACTTCTCCTTGAAACCTCACTACAGCACCTCCTATGATGATGAGCTCATGTTCACGGCCGCAACGCCAGCCTCTCCGATTACTGATAGACTCCTCGCTTCCTCAGGGTCATAGTTCGACCTCCCCTGAATCCACCTATTCGCCCATATCAGACTCCAGCTTAACGACGTCGGGGGTGACGCCCAGTGCAGGCAACCCAGAGCGGTTCATCTGCAACGTAATATGTATGTTTGACTTTGAGTCAGACGATCCACATCATCTCCCGTTCACCCGCAATGAGATTCTGACCATCGTCAAGATGGAGGAGTCTGGTTGGTGGGCTGCTATGCGTCCGAAGGGGGACCGTCTAGGATGGATTCCGAGCTCCTTCGTAAAGTGTCTCACAGAATCAACCGTGGACTCGGAGGAACTAGATAAGGAGGATGACTACACCCGGATCCATGATATGTCCGAAACTGGGACTGATTCAGACTGCCTACTCGAGGAAATATTGAGTTCTGTGTCAGGCGTAGCGAAGGTGAGCTGGCAAGTGTTACCTGATGAATGTGACCTCATTGGCTGATACTTAATCCAGTCCCCGCTGCTATCTAGTTACCAGCCGGCATGTGGAGGTTTCCAGGATTCAAGACTTCAAGGCTCTTTCTTCAGCCTGTTGGATGATGAGCCATCGCCGCACGACTTCACCCATCCGGCCCCATCTCCTTTGCGCAACATGTCACATTCCCCTATCACTCCTCCCACTCCAGTTTCTTATGTTCCGACTAGACCACTCGACATACCGAACCTGCACTCGTCAAGCGTCCAGAATTCGAACTTCAGTATCGATCCAGAACGCGACCGCTCTCCTCCCCGCCGCCCTCGTCGTCTCGCGGTACTCGTTAACGACAGTGATTCCTTGTCATGCCTCTCTGCTTTCATTGACCAGGATAACCCGTCCGCCTTCCATGCCCTTGACAGTCGGCGTGTACAGGAGACATTTGACACCTTCAGTAAGAAATCTTACGCCGAGGAGGAGTCATCGTTTCTCTCGCGTTGCAGGTACCGAGATGGAAGGTCAAGCCTAATCTAACTCACCAAATACGACATATACTTTTACCTACTCTACACATTCAGGAACATTCTGTGGATTACGACAAACGGGTCTATTATTTAGCAAATTGTGACAGTCTACATGCACAAGACACTATAGGGTTCCTGTCTGGAGGTATCGGTCCGAGAAAAAATCTACTTATGCTGCGCAGGACGATCTGCACAGAGGGCTCAGGTGTGTTTACTGACTTCCGCAGGTCATTAATACCCACAAAACGCTGACGGCCGTTGCCCACTGAAGTTCTCGGATACGGTTATGCAGCGGTTATGCACATATATCTGACTACGTTAACCGGCTTGAATCTTTGGTCTTACATCATACTTACATACATAGTACACATCCATTGAAACTGAATTATAATCCATCGTCACCTCGATGGCTTCAGAGCCTGTCGCCAACTCCCGACCTGGAGGCTGGCGTTGGTCACGATGGATAGGTATCCTAAAAAGTCCAGTATTGAACGAATGCATAATTACGGCTAGTAAGAACGAGAACAGACTGAGTCAGATGGAGGGGAACTCCATGTGACATGTGTAAGTTTGTATATAGAACCTAACAATTGCATGCTTCGCTACCCTGAGCTGGCTGCCTGTTAAGGTCTACTCCTTGCCGTGCGGTACCGGGTGCTGCGCCGCGAGCACCACGTGCTGAGGGAGGTGCAGTCAATGGAAGCTTCTTGGCTGTGCATAGAATGAGTCAAAGTGAAACTATTTAAACAGAGGGCAAACACACCAATAGCATTAAAGATAGCGTTCACGCCCTCTCCAGTCTTTGCACTTGTCTCGCTCCACAGAAGACCTTGTTCGTCAGCATATTTACTGGCTTCCTCTTCTGTGACTTGTCTCCGTGCGGAGAGATCCAGCTTGTTGCCGCACAGGGCTATAACTATTGATGGGTCTGCTTGACGTTGTAGTTCCCGAATCCATGTCTTCGCTTTGTCCAAGGATGTAGCTTGAGTGATGTCATATACTACGACAGCACAATTTGCATTGCGATAGTACATTGGCGCCTAAGCCCATCTAAATCAAACATCCAGTCCTCAGGGAGGCATAAAACATACGAGAGACTGAAAGACACCGTCAGGTCACAATATATGATGTGTACTGAGATACTTACTTTGTATCGCTCTTGACCTGCCGTATCCCTAAGTCATATTTGAGTGTGTATGAACAGTAGAAGTCTCCGTGACTCACCATATTTCAAACTTGACGGTTGTCTGATCCTCTAGCGTGACTGTCTGTGTCAAGAATGCCGCTATAGTAGCAAGGATCTCATTAGAAGAACTACAGTTATACTGGATACATACCTCCAATCGTACTTTCCCGGTAGTCGTCAAACTGGTCTTTCACGAACCTCAAGACCAAGCTGTCGCGAGTAAGCCTGGGGACTTGCGTACGAGAATATTAACGTTGCACAGCATTACCTAGATTTCCCGACGGCCGACTCGCCTTAGAAACTGAAATAAGCTGAATTTCTTAGATGTTAAAGAGCATTTATTTACCTAGAAGAACAAGCTTGAACTGAAACTGTTTCGACATTGTGGAGGGGTACGAGGTAAGCAGTAAATGCTAAGTGTCGGAACATTTGGGAAACGATCCACATTTGGGAGAATGTGATTACGTGTTTGTTTCACACACCAGGCCAGAAATTTTTGTGAAACGTTGACAGCGGCTTTGACCCAAACTACAACCACCATCATCATTCCATTGGTTTTCGCTTTCAGCGTATCCCTCGTCAAGGAGTCCAGTCATACTTGCAGAAGTTGATTCAGAGTTATTTTTCAGCGCTGTTTCTCTGTCATCCCATACACGTGTTCCACCGGATCTTTAAGCTTTCACACACCAGCTCGCTTCACCCTACACCCCAGTAAAAAAAATGAACCGTCATCATCCCTATGGAGGAGTTTACGATAATTCCGCCAACAGAAGGGGCGGCTCACAAGCAGGGCCTGGTCCGGATAGATCGTACCATCATAGAGGTGGTGGGGCGCCTCGTGGAAGAGGATTCGGTCGCGGTCGAGGTGGCCACTTTGGCAATTATGACGGCGGTGTCCCTAACACCGCCGTCCCTAACGCATATGATCAAGGGCCGCCTCAAGGCGATATGGGCCTCTACAATAATTACGACTCTGGCTCACAAGACCCCTACTACCAGAACGGCAGTGGTAATTATGGTACTGGAATACCCTCCACTCAGTTCAATGCCCAACCCCAGTCAGATGGTTATGCCCAGAGCTATGGTAATTATGAAGGTGCGCTTGAAGCTAAGACTGAAAGACGCGCGAATACAGGCAGAACTTTGAGCTTAAGCTATTCGTTAGCGAGAGCAGTGAAGTCGGAAAAAAGACCACACGATGGAATTTGAGATTGCTCAGGGAATATGCTCGTCCGAATTTTTACAATTGGGAGCTGATATGTTTCGGCTGAGTTGGAGTAATCGCCGCCTCCCATAATTTGCTGCGCTACGTCTCTTTGTTCTGCCTTGTCGTCAGCTTGGTTTTCTGGCACACGGAAAGGACCTGATCTCACTGGTATTCGATTCTTTGTCAGACGGTCCCGAAGGCAACTTTGACGATGGAGGATTTGGTATGCGACCTCAGAGGCGAAATGTGCGTCGAGAACGGGATGACAAAGTCCACGATTCAATAATTGAAGAGCGAATCCAACGCGAGCGCCCCTGCCGTACTTTGTTTATACGCAACATTAAGGCGAGTCAATGAGCTGGAGGCACCTCCATGTGTTTTGGTACGGACTTGATTTGCTAATATGAATCGCCTTTGTAGTATGAGACGAATAGTGATGACGTCCGTCGTTCATTCGAAGAGCATGGAGATATCAAGACCTTTTTTGATCTCATCGCAACGCGGGGGATGGTTTTTGTTACCTACGTGAGTTTTGAATGGAACCCACATTACCACCACTGAGGCTTCGATTCAGTACGATATACGAGCAGCTGAGCGCGCCAGGGATCGCCTGCAAGGTTCTGAGATAAGTGGACGTCCCGTAAGTTTCGATTTTGACGTACCCCAGTGCGATAATCATCAATGAAACTATTTAATTCCTCAGATCGACGTTCATTATTCTCTTCCTCGTGATGATCAAAAGCAGGGTGGTGATCGCGACAAGAACCAGGTTAATAATATCACCCTCATTTCATGAATGATGACTGAATGTTTGTGCAGCAATTTCAAGGCAACTTAATCGTCACACTCAAAGACTCTGGTCAGGTCATCGATGATAATGAGGTCCGGCGTAAATTCCAACAGTTTGGAGATGTAAAATCTGTTACTCCTGTTGGTGATCGTGCTGAGTATGTTGGATCTATCTCCAATCGCCTTCCTTACTGACGAACCTTTGCAGTCAGCGTTATGTCGAATTCTATGATATCAGGGTTGGTTCTAATATAAGTTGGAATATCATAATATTCACCTCCTTCAGGCATGCGATGAAGCCTTCGATCGCCTCCGTCACCAAGGGTTGCAAGATGGAACGATGGACATCGTCTATGCATGGGAAGAGTCTGAAATTTCTGGTCCTCCTACTCAGCGGTATGTAACATGACATGCACTTCACCATTCTTGCTTACATGTTGCTATAGTCGTGAAAACAAGTTCGACGGTGGACGAGACTGGGACGATGGCGGGCGTGGAGGATTTCGGGGCCGAGGTCGTGGCAGGGGTCGTGGCGGTGGCCGAGGCCGCGGCTCGTATGACGATTTTGACCGGCGTGACGACTTTGGTAGGGATCGTGATCGCGGGCGCTTTGAGGATGATTACAGGGGTGGGCGTGGTGGCGGCAGGGGTGGCTACGGAGACAGATTTGATTCGCGCGGTCCTCTGTCTAGTGGTTTCGGTTCGGGTTCGGGTTCGTATAGCGAACCGCTGAGCGTTCCTCCCTATAACCAGCCTCCTCCACCATATAACCAGCCACCTCCATCAGCCACTCAGTATAACCAGCCACCTCCATCAGCCACTCAGTATAACCAGCCCCCTCCGTCGGCCACTCAGTATACCCAGCCCGCGCCACCAGCCACAGCCACTCAGACTGTAAGTATTTGTTCCTTACCGGTATCCTACAGTATGCTAACAGTCCATCAGGGCACTGGTGATCGGTTGGAGCAGGCTCGAAAAGTTCAACAGCTTCTTGCGGCACTGAAACAACCTCAGAATGGTACTGCTCCACCTCCAACAATGAGTGCTCAACAGGGACCTCCCCAAAGCAACCTTGGAATGCCACCTCCAAACCCCAACCCATACTATCCACCCCCGCCCCTTCAGCAACCTGCGGCGCCTTATCAACCTCCACCCGTTTCCAGCGCAAACCCCTATACTCAATTGCCTTCGCAGACCTCCACTCCTCAGCCAGGGCAGATCCACACTGGAATGCCTGGCTTACCCCCAAATATCCTAGCGTTGTTACAGCAGTCACAGGGTCAGCAGGGTCAAGGCACTACTCCCCAACAAATGCAACCGCACTACGGAATGCCTCCCCCACCACCTCAGTCCATGATGTCACCACCTCCCATGTCTAGCATGCCACCCGGTGCCCCTCAGCCAGGGACTCAGAATTACCAACAACTAATGGCGATACTTGTAAGTTCATCTGACCTCTTTAGGTTGCGTGTCCTGACTACTTGGCATCAAGGCTGCCCAGAAAAGGTCCTAATTTATGTGAATGATAACTCATTGAGCCCTTACTTGTCTGTTCTTGTGCTTTACACTACCATTTTTCTGCGTCTCTTATTTCTTTCAGTTGTCGATTTCCTTTCTTGCACTTGTCGTAAGATGCTATATAGATACGTATTATGTCATGTACGGTTGATAGTCGGCGCTAGGCATCTACGTATTCCATTTCTAAGCCACAATCATGACAAAATGACCTAAGCGTCGCTGGCTGGGTATATTCAGACCTTATCATGTCAGAAAACTGGTTACTGATAGTCTAAATGCAGGTTCATTAACAAGTTAGCCTAGTTAGGCCCCTGACCTGCGCCGGTGGAGATGACTAGATATGATTACATCTTTATGAGGTGCGTGACCACAGGTCGACTCAATTGAACGTTGTAGTTGCAGCACCATCCGGAGCGATCACCGCACGCTGCCAGTGCCATGCCTATACATGGACTGCAGCAGTTTGAAATACCCAGTTTATGTGCTCAAGAAGGGAAGATTTATCAGTGTTGTGGGTCAATCTTAACTTCAGCAGCGTTGTGGGTGCGTCATTATCTCTTTGCCTAGTCTCCCTATTAGAAGGACGGCGGTAAATTCTGCTCCGTAGTGTCGGTGTGTGATGGTTAAATTGTTATTTCTTATTACGGCCTTTAGTGACAGTGGCGCCTGTAGGTTGCCAGTGACACAAAGTCTCTCTGGATCCAGGTTTGAAGCCACCCTTGGTAGTGTCATCGCAGTCTTCGTGATTGCCTTTCGCAATCTGCGATAGAAATCCGAATTTCACATCCCCGGAATCCAGGCCCCTACGGAACCGGTACGGGTCGCGCCGGCTTTGCAAGTCGTATGCAAGGAGCGGCGAGTTGACTGGATTACACGATGATGATAATGGGTACTGACGCATCTTTCATATAATGTAACAGAAAGAAAGCTATTGTAATTGATGATCCTTCTAGAATGAGAGTGTTAGTTCGGATATCCGACCTTCTAGCAGAACCTAAAACTAGGCGCCATTCACTGTCGTGTTCGTCTGGCTTCTTAGTTCATTCACGTCACAGCTCCCACACCACGCGACATACTATGCATTCACTGCAGTGCCTCATTGTTTGCATCCGGAGCTTCTTCGGTACGGTCATGGCAGTGGCCCCCGCGTCCAAACAGGTCGCATCATTGGTCGATACAGGAGCAGAACGGCCGGTCATAGCATGGACAGTGGCAGATGAATACGAGTCTGGGTCTTGCTACCGACATCACTTACTTGTGCTATTATAGCTCTCTTAGTAGGGGAGCCTGCAGCAACTGTGTTTGAGAGGGTAGGCGCGTTTGCATTGGGCGACGATGAGGTCAGGAGGTACGGATCCGCTGCCGGGTACGCGAGGAATGGGCGGGATATTGACGGGATGACCCCCACACAAAGAGATATGCCTCATGCAGCACCAGGGTTTGCAGCCAAGACACCTTTTTTTGCTCCCGGTTGGAATGTTGTTGGAAAAAAACACCTCCGTGCAATATCATATTCCGCGGAGTGCCCGAGGAGAGAAGATAAACTCATCCTGCGACCTCCATGCCTGCCTAGGAGTCCCATTCTGTCCTGTCATGGAAGACAACAGCAAAACCCGCGACCGTCTCTGTAGAGAGAAGGAAACACTTTCTAGGATCAACTTGAAGAGATCTGTTTTTTTCTTGTGAGACTGAGGATCCGAGGATCGCGATGTGTTTCGATTTGTCTAAGTATGGAGGGCTCGTTTGATAGGCCTAACATGCAGCAGATACTTTTCATGACCCGGAGAATACGTTTCATGCGCAGTGGACGACCGGGATAATCTCCTGCGAACCGAGATATGATTGTCTAGGTAGGTATGGCACAGTGTAAGTAGTGGAAGCACACATTGCAGCCCCTGTACGCTGAAAAGACTCCACTCGTAAGCCTACAACATCCAAACGATCGCCGAGCAATCATTTCAACAGATTGCTGCGGCCTGCAATACAAATCAAGAGCGACAACATCAGCGAAGGTTACCGAGTACGGAAGATGGATAAGGTACTAACCAGGTCTAAAAACATGCAAAAAATCCCATGGCAAGTGAACAGACGATGTGAGATAGTGAAGGAGATAAACAATGATGCAATAGTGTCCAGTGTGGATAGGAATCTGCAAAGTTGGTAATCTGAAAGGCTGTGTTCACAAGCCTTCTGCTCGATGTCTCGACTTGCGCATGACATGATACGACGACCGTTCATGTGTATGTTATGAGTGTATATTGGATTCCCACCAAATACAAAGATGGTACATTTCAGGCATTCGCAATGAGAGGTATAAGTCCTAGGCTGGTCACCGTAACCGTATACGGTTACGACCGTACAACTGTTGGCCTTTCGGGTATTGCCCGTACCGTACCGTATGACATACAGTGCACTCAATATCTTCGACGGTACGGTACGGGTCACTGTACGATCATACGACCGGCCTATACAGATATGAGAAAACACCAAATTACGGTAGTCAGTGGTACAAGAAGATGAAGATGAATGAATCAGTCACCCAAGACCTTCGTAACGACAGTATGAGCAAGGCGCAGCCGTTGCTTTACCAACATCAATGTCCCAATAGTGTTAGGTTGGAGATTAGCTTCCTGAAGGGAAATAGTAGTATCACGGCCGCCCGAAAAAATTCGCTCGACAGGGACAGCTGAACCTGGAAGAGGATTAGTATACCTAGTATAGACAATAGCCCAAGCAGGTTTAACCTACCGAGAATAACAAGAATATCCAGAGCCAAACGCGAGAGATTTGGAAACTGCGAGTGACGGCCTGCCCACCATTGGATGGGTCACAGGTACCAAAGTCCTCCGAGGGCAGCCTATAATACTCCTCCAGCTCATTCTTCGAGTTCATTGGCCGCTTCTTGTACCGCATTGTAAAATTGGCTTTCTGTAGTGATCCAGAGAAGTTTTCAGCTGTCGTGGGTTGAGGAGTGATGGGGGAAGCTTGTGATACTGCGAAGAAGAAAAAATTATCATTGTATATCAGTCGACTTCACCCGTCAGTCGTTCGTGCCTCTAACGGTTGCGCTCGTTAACACGTGAATTCCTCCTATTCCAACAACAGTTTGTTGTCCAACGACAAGCCAGCAGCAGGTGATGGCAAAAGCAAGGGAAAGTGAATCAGCGCCAGTACATACTTCGACGAGCATACTAGCAGTAACTAGTTCCTCTCAGATCAAACACTGCATGAGAATCAGGTCTGGACATAAGAAATATTAAAACCTGATTTGCATCACATTGAAATGCTGGATACTATTGGGGAAGATACTATAGCCTATCAGTCCAGGAAGTTCTGGGCAGTTCAAGTAGCGTATTAGCGTTGTCAAAAGTACCAGACGTACAATGCGAGGGGGAGAGGAAGGTGGGTGCGCAGCTCTAGCATTGCTGATGCGGCTACTACAGAAAATCAACATTTAAGTGAGAATTTGATCGAAGAAGACGAAAACTTACTATCTAAAAGCGGGAGTGTCTTCTCAATTGACATGGAAGGATTCTAAGCCCAGAAGGTCAAAAATCCGAACTGTAAGAGAAGAATCAGGATATGACGCTGACAGACAAAGACATGAACTAGCGACATAGTCCGGGATAACACACGTTGTAAACATAGATTCTTGACAAGTATTTATATAGCAAACCGTACACCTGTATTACGGTTGTATACGGCCGTATATATACGGTGCTATACGGTACTTCAAGTTGACGGATACGGTGTACGGGTACTTAGGTCTGGTCTGCCGACGGTACTGTTACGGCCCCATATAGTCCCATTATACGGCGTATGGTGACCAGCCCTAGTATAGACTAAAATCTGCAGGATTATGGACCCAACTGAAAGCAAAATTCAGCGAGTGCAGTATAGAGGGAAAGGCGACTTGCCGTTGGCTGAAATTTTAGGTGACTTGTTATTTAATACTGCATGCAACAATGCAGGTAGGTTGGAGTACTTGATACTTCGGTAGATCAGGGGATGGTAAACGGGAAGCCAGAGGACCGATGTGCGTAGTTGGAGCCAGTGTAATGAGGTCCAAGGTCCAAGTGACTCAGCCGCCTTTTCATTGGAGTGAACTGACGAGCCCGTAAGGCTTGCCAGCATCTTCGTATAATAAGTGGTGATGACCCAAGTTGCTGAGAGGAAAATCCATAAATTTCTTAGGCCCTCGTAGCGACAGTTACGGTTAGAAACGGCAGAATTCAAGGAGTGGGACTCTTGAGTTGTTGCAGAACTTTGGCTTGAATTGGCGAGCGGAGTTGCGGCAACCAAGCTCTAGGGCCACAATTCAAGGTGGACCTAACACAAACCTGACGCCCACAACCGTTCACGCGCCGCGGTCATCCTGCAAAGCAAACTCGCTCATCAAGTGCACCGCAAGAGGGCTCCTCCCAACTGAATGTAGGGAAGATCTTGAAGAAAGACGCCGACGGTTTCGATACCCCTTCACGCACCGATGGACCCCTCGCAAGTGGGAGTCACCTAGACGATATGTCTCGTGTGCCCTACAAGAACTTGCAGGACAGCTTGGTCGCACTTCAGGTTGGATGGGCGACAGCTCAACCTCACCGACATCATCGACAGCGTCGAGAACCGGACACTGGTACGGTGAAAAATCGCCATTTTTCTGTCAGCAACAGGGCATGGAGTCTTCATAATTTCTGCATCTTGATGGGATTTCTTCTCATGTTGAATTGTTGAACTCGACATTCTTTCCATCTGGATCCACGATTTTTTTTTTTGGAGAAGTTGAGGCAGCTTACGATGCATTTTGGGACACTGAGACAGATCATAGTCACAGGTGAGTGTCTTGTTCACTCAAACCATGTTTTGTTTCTGGGCATATCACTCCTTGAGTGGCAAATGAGGCCACGATGCTGCCAATGTTGAGGGCGGTTGCGCCCGGTTAAGACTTGAGGGGGGCGGACTTGAGGCAGCCATAGTGACTATCTTGACTCACACCAATGCTGCTTGGGACTTGATGTCTTGAGAGCACACTGCTGAGTCGCATTCATGGTTCATGATGGCGGTTGGAGACTTGCCTGGCTCGTGCGCGCGATTGTGTGAAGTAGCGTGACGCCCCTTTTTGGTGACGATGGCGTCACACTATTATGTCACGCTGCCTCGCTGGCCCATAGCGCAGGAAGAAACTTGGCGTTGGTGTTCTCTGGCATGTAGAGTGGATGGCAGTCGCTCAGGATGGTTGATCAGCGTATTGCAGACATATTGTTGTACCATATAACCGAGAGCTCTTTATAAGAGAGTCAAGAGTCTGCGCACTCGAGCCTTGCCTCCCAGTGTGTACTACTTACTCTTCCTCTCTTTCCCCTGGCAGGACCAGATGATGTCTCGTCCTTGTGGCACTCTTGTCATCCAAGCAGGTTCAAGAGGTCGGTTGGTCTTGTTGGTGTATCGTGGAGCTTGAACAAATGTTGGCCCGTAGGTTCGACGGGACAACGCAGCGCCAGCAATACTGTCACTTCTGCACTCCGCCTCGTACCTCTCGTTTCTCGTTGTCTACGGCAGGTTTTGGATAGACGTTGACCATGATGCCTGGAGATTTGATCCCGCGGATGCAAATTTTGTATCAAATGTTGAGGATCCACAATTGAATACCAATGAAGCGCCACAACCCTGTCGGAATTGCGAATTCGGGTCCTCGTCTCTTCAATTTTTTCTTCTTCCGACCAATATAAACTCTATGATTGTGCGCAGGACAAACGACGTTCCTTTCCCTTCCTTTTCACTTGTAATGAGCCAATACTCGATGAGCGACATGCGGTTGCCCACCTACAGGTCATCTTATTTACTTCGCTTTCACCCTTACCCGAGAGTGAAACTGAGCAACCGTGAGATGATGGTAAGCCACGCGAACCTATGACATTTCAGTGCTATTTTTGATGCCTCTCCAAGCAGACTATCGACGACCGCCTCAACAGAGTCAACACCCTGTGCGATGTTGCTGAAGATGAGGAACCCGCTGAGCTCAATCCTCTTATCTTCGTACGTGTTTTCTTTTTATCGTCTTGTAGCCAAACTTAGTCCTCGCATGCAGCCTGACCTCCAGGAGGAGCAACGTCCCAATGCCGTGAATCTGGAAGAAGCTGTCGAAGTCGCCGAGGCAGGCGCCCAACCTCGAGTAAGGCGTGTGAGCCTGACTACTCTAATCATCGTACGTTAGCTAGTACCGCTTGGTTTACGTGTGCTCATCTTATCGTGTCGCGTCTGCAGGACCTTACGGTGCTACTTGCGAGGAAGCTGTCTTTGAAAATCAAGTAGCCCACCAACGCCGCACAGGCCAGCACAAAAACAGCCAGATGCAATTCAGCCATCATACCCCGGTACTCATCACTAATTCTCATGTATCAATTTGTATATCGCCATACATATGAACTCCCAATGTAACATTCGCTACGCTCGCTCCTTAAAAGTCAAAACTTCAAACTGCTATACGGCATACGTCGATGTCGCCTTTGCTCGCTATGCTATCAATCTCACATACTGTATACATCTCGTAGAAGAAGGTTTATATACAGCGTTTATCTTGCATTTACTTCCACGCGAAGGGCCGGAATCGCAAGAGTCTCTTCCGCAAAAGCTTTTGTTTGGTGTGTCGTCGGTATTCCCTGCATGTTCATACTCGCATCGACTGAAACTTGACTGAAACCACTTCCTCATCTTAGCGTGTCTGGTAGTAATTACCGTGGTACTGACCCTCAGCGTCTTACAAAAAACCCACAGAACGAACCTCAAGTGCGGACGGTTATGCTGAATGACTTGATATGCGAAAGCCCTATGTCATGATTACAATAGATGGTTGTGTTACGTTCAGCCACCTTGCCCCATACCTAAAGTTACAAGTACGTAGACATTAGCTGCCACAACGACAAGCCATATCAGGCACCCGAGGAACGTCACGAGTTTCCCGCTGCTGAAGTCTACAAAGTCCCGTGTCTGAGTTATCTCCGGGTCGGCGTTCACTGGTGATTCTAAGGCATCGAGCGGATTATTGCTCGTGCCGCCAGGAGATATTTTATGCACTCGCATGATGCGCGAAGATGACGTGAGGTATATCAGCGGGAACGTGACGAACGGGAGGACTATTGACAAGATGACCTGACTTGCGACAAGTAATGTGTTAATACCGCTTGGTCCGACGACAATGGCGACAGTCATGGATGGTACGAGGCCGATCATGCGCGTCACCAGGCGTCGTACAATAGGCTACGATGTTGCTGAGCAATGGCTGCAATTGAAACCAGGGGGTTGCGCTCACCGAAACTTTCCAGTTCAAGAATCCTTCCGAGATGCTTTGCCCTGCTACAGTGGTGACAATAGAAGCACTTTGACCCGCCGCAAGCAGGGCGAGCGCAAAGAGCAATGCAGCAGCTATTGCCAAGAGTTTGAGAAGTTCTTC
>PVYJ01005446.1:0-28907 GCA_002995095.1 Rhizopogon sp. AM-2018a | reverse complement strand
AAGCCGAAGAATCCAAGGAAAAAGAGTGCAGGAATTATTGAGGATAAACGAGATTAAGGAGAGTATTTTGACATTCTTAAAGGGTCAATTGGTGATACAGCGAGTACGAGGATGACGATGAGTAGAGTAGAAGCCTAAGGTGAATGTGACATATGTGACGCCTTCTAACAGCCTTGTACAAATGAATCGGGAATGCCAGAAAATGAGTCGCTCGACTGCATGCAGCACTGTCCACCACAGGGCTCTCGAAATATTTTAAAAACTTAGTCCCAAGTAGATCAGACCATACTCTATTGTGTGCAATAAACAGTTTTCCCTCTATTGAAGTAGTTAAGTTCTGGTGTCCATTTTTTTCATTTCACTGTCCAAAGGACCGGTTGATCACTGTATGTAGAATTGGGAGCTTCGGATTCTCAGAAGTACATTGTGCATTACGTGTCGAATGATAGTAATGTCAGTGTCGACGTATCATGCCCGTCTATCCCGTCAACATTTGTCGGACAGCTTCAAAACTTGGGATGGGCACATGCCGGCACTTGACTCTCCAGTTTGCAGAATCCTGATCAAACTGAACAACCGTTCATGCAACTTGAAGCCCAGGAATCGACTCATGCAGTATGTACCTCTTCATCAATCATGCATGTCGTCCCGATGCTGATCCTGATCCAATCTAAGTATAAGTACAAGTCTACATTCGATACGCTCACGACCTCGATGAAATAATCAACCAGCGCACTATGCGCAGATCAGAGCAGACCTCAAAAAGGCAACGTATTGCTAGTACTATCGGCACTTCGTGGACTCCCTCACGTCGCCATGAGCATAACAGGTGCTCCCCCAGATATCTTCACCTTCTTCTTGCTAGGTTTGGCAGGAACTTCTGAAGACGCTAGGGACGACGCTACATGATGTAACTTGCGGGGCAAGCTTGTTATTAAGGACTCGGATTCTTTGACGTGTCAAACTTTACCCGCGGTAATTACCAGTCGTTTGCCATGTGCTTAGCGGCTTCTAGTGTAAGACGCTCAAAGCACTCCATACTCATGTCTAACCAGAAGTCTAAATTTGCGTGTTGCAATCATCTATCGTGAAAACGGGGTGAGTGTATTTACTTATGCACAGTCGTGGCATCCACGCGATATAAGGGTCATAATAGCAGTCGTGAGATGCCAAGCAAAAATTCGTTACACTTGCATGCTTTTTTCCTCAGTGGGACTGGAAACAACAGTTTTGTCGCCATCCAATTGTTGCAGTTCAGCCTCCAGAATCTTGCGAGACACTTTGCTACGAGAGCGGACCCCTGAACCAAAGAAGAAAAGGACCTGAATCGAAACCATGAACCCCTGAGACCTCGCGATCCACGCTAATTTACTCACCCATGGAATTGGTGCCATCACCGCGGATAGCAGGGCCCAAAGAGTCAGTGCCCATTTATTTGTCATAGTAGCAAACATCTGCTGTGTGATGAGGGGGAATATCAACGCCATCACATTACCTTTTGGACATTAGTCTAGCAGAATAGACGAGTAGAAAGTGTGGACCCACGAGCTAAGCTCTGCCCCGCCTGGGCCGAGGAGGTATATGGACCGTAGCTATTCATCACTAGTAAAACATGTGCAGGAGACATGCGTTGAGATACATACCAGTCTGCGAGGTACAAAAATGCGACTTGGAAGATCACGAAGACACCAGTCATAAAAGCCTGTAAATCCGAAGAATGAGGAAGAGCTTGTTCGAGAAATTACTTGTCTGCGACATACAGTCAATCCGATCACAGGTACTATCCAATGAATGTTAGGTGATGCTGTCCATGCGTAGATGAACATTGAGACGGGCAGGACAATAGCAGCAACGCATGGTACGTATAGGCGTGCTTCTTGGCCCTTCATCGTGAAGTATTTTCTGGGGCTCATAAGCCATGACGAATACCTTGTACTGACTTACTTACCGGTATAAGGTTTCTTGGTATAAATTCGCCATCAGACCCAAGATAGCTGCGACACTGTTGAGATTGAAGATCAGACACAGTACGCGTCTGCAAAAAACTGCTTTCCTTTGAGATAGGAAAACAAACCCCGTCTCGCTGATGCTGAAGTTGTAAACGGACTGAAATTCCATACTGACCGATCTTTCGTTTTATACTCAGTGGCCAAATCAAACATAGGAGCGAATAGTACTTACTCGAGCAAGCAGTACACGACCCCCCAAGTGAAGCCACACCAAAGCTGCAATCAAATGACGTCAATAGTTATCCAAAGCACTAGGTTAGCCACTGACACTAAAACTCTGCACAATAGGTTCGGTTAAGAGTAAATCTGAGGTTGTGCGGTGAGGAATGAATCTAGAAGAAACGGTTGTTGTGCGTACACAATGGCCTTGTACACGACGTCTTAATCAGAGATAAAATGCTTGGTTTGTCAATTTCAGCGCTGGTCCGATACCTGGGGTCGCCGGTCGCCTTCCTGACATCCTTCGCGATACGGGCTAAAACAATGGATGAACGGGTTTCGCTCAACACCAGGATGACGCTAAGAACAAATGCCCCAGCAAACCTGCGAAGAGTATTAGAAGAGATACCTCCAAAGATATCGCTTTTTTAGACAAACATGACGTGCACCCATTGCACCCACCGCCATCCGAGGTGCGGACTGGCAGCAATCAGTCCCCCAAACACTGATCCAAGACCCAAAGAAAATATCGATGAAAATGCAAACATAGACATCGGCACTCCGCGTCTGAAATGTTGTCAATAATTGAGCTAACCACACGTAATACCATGCTTTACTCATGCGGCTGCCATACGTCAGCGATCGTACCTCCAACCAAGGATGCACCGGTCGAGCCAAAGATTCCTTGTAGTACACGCGACACAATTACGGTTTGTATATTTGGTGCCCTGCCAGTGATGAGGGTCATTTATTGCAACAACTATATGGCGACTTACAACGCATTCATAACTTCAGCTAGCAAAAATAAAACGGATGAAGCTATGTAAACGGGTCGTCTGCCGCACTCCTGAATGGCAGAATGCTGCTTAGTGCTCGCAAATGATACAAGCTGGAGTTCATACCTCACTGAACGACGAAGAAACCAAGGGAACGATCCCGAAACCTATCGCGTACAAGCCCAGTCCCAGGGTCGCCTGAAATTCAGTGCAATTTAGGTCCTTCATCATCGACTCATAACTGATCGAATAAGATGATGATGCAGCCGCTGTTGAAAATATCAGATAAAATGACACAAACGCTAACGTCGGAGTCACCTGTGATAGCAGAGAACACGCAGCACGTCAGCGTGATGGCCCACTTCCGTGCATGAGAGAAATTTTTTGGGTCGCGTGGGTCTCCTTCGTCAAAGTTAACCTGCTCGATGTCAGCCTCCTTTGATGTAGCGATTACTGCAATGACTTACAAGTATTAACTCTTGGTCCTGTGGAACATGGGCGGTACATGACAGTGAGCTGACGCGCGTTCGAGTGTTGTCCACCATCATATAGAAATTTGGTCTTTTGATACCAAAATTTAGATGACTTTATAAGTCGGTGGGAGATGATCGATAAGATTTACAAAGTCTCACAGCATCAGGGTCTCCGCCGTAGTTGACCGGGATGCCTCAGCCATTAGTAAACTATGAAGATTGTAATATTAACATGCTCACCTATCACGAGAAGGTCACAGGAGGCTCATGTCTCGGGGAGATGACATTAATAATAGACTTTCGGCCGAGTACTGTGAACATTGGGTTTAGTATGTGCGGCGACACTTTTGGAAGCGTGAGCACCACAGATATGTGGGTTAATCCATACATGATTATCGCTCTACATTTGTCCCCCAACAAAATTTTCACAATTAGCAATAAGGCTCAGTGATAATGACCAGTCGGGGCTGTGAGAACAACTAGCACAGGCAGACGCATTCATACGTATAAAATTTGAAATTTGCATATGACCGGCATATTCTTGTCGCGTCCGCAGATGAGTGAGATGAGTAATATGATATGGATGCTGCCGCATCATAAATCCAGCTTTTATCGGTGGGGCTGTCAACTTTTACGATTCATTGTCGAACGCATCGTAAAGGATATCGGTAATATCACAATTGCCACTAATTACAAGGAGTCATGAGGTCATGACAAGGGAAGCTTCTGATAAGAAAGAGCCTAACTTATTTTTCAAGACGCCTCATTGTGCGACTAGATGAAACGTAGGTCTCCAGAAAGTCCAGTTCCGGTGCTCCATAAGTGTCACTATAAACGTCCAATGAACGAGGCACGATAGCCAAAGGATGGGATCAATTGCAAGTCATGGCAGCCGCCCAGTTGGAGTAGAAATGCACTACGTGGACGAGCTCGAGAAGCCACGACCTGTCCACTTGGTGCTGACTTCAGACCTATAAGTAGAACATGGTCTAAGTGGAAATAAAGACGCACGAGCGATGGCTAGAACTACATAGTACTAGTCCCCTCCGGCTGACTCGGACAAATAAATAGGCCTGTCACATGAGCAGAAGCCATCCCGCAATACGGACTCGGAGCTTTGACGTTAGCTATGACTTGAAGTGCTCTGATCATGAGAGATGGAGTCAGGAGAACTTGCATTCAGCCAGGAGTTCAGCAACAATATATACTGTAAGCAGAACGCCTACTCCTGCACGTCACTCTTGAGTCATCAGAGGTAGTATCGGATGTGAGGAACGTTTCATTGTTTGTCGGCCACTGCATAATGTCACGGTGCAAGTTTAGGGTTGGTTTAAACGCGTCACGTTGCAACTTGCACGACGTTTCTCACGTGCGTCGGATTTCACGA
This sequence comes from Rhizopogon sp. AM-2018a, assembly GCA_002995095.1. NCBI lineage: Eukaryota > Fungi > Basidiomycota > Agaricomycetes > Boletales > Rhizopogonaceae > Rhizopogon > Rhizopogon sp. AM-2018a. The sequence continues at coordinate 24,103 of PVYJ01005446.1, read as the reverse complement.
CATCAGCGCGTTCGCGTCGCCAATTTGTCCACAGTCCAGGCAGACGGTTTCAACTTTCCCGCAAGTGTTTTACAGAGCAGTGCCGAACGATGGAAAGGCATATGATGCAAAAGAAGTACATCTCAGATCATGTCGCATCAGACGACGTGGGTAGGGTCCAATTTCAGATGATCATTTCATTGACACCTACGCTCGCAGATGGACGATATCATCGAGATGTCGCTCACAGACCACTGCGACGGTGTACATGTTTCAGATTTATCCAAATCCGTGGAGAAACCTTCATATCTTCAGAAACACGATCTCAACACCCGGTTGTCTTCTCTAGATGTTGAAATACAAGGGGTAGACGAGCAGATCAGAAAGTTGACCGCTTTAAGAGAGACCTTAATCGCTGAAAAAGAGGACCTCACTCAAGAACGCAACCGTATCAATCATGTACAGCCGGCACAGGCACTTGGTGATGCTGTCCGCACTAAGGGCAAGAGCAAAGCTGCCACAGTTGACTACACTGTCAGCTTCGACTGGTCAACGCAATTGCAGGTTACCATGAAGAAGGTTTTCAACATCAGTGACTTTCGACTGTGCCAGAAAGGGTAAGTGCAGTATTTGACTTGCTTCCAGAACCTCAGTGGATCGTAATAGTGTCTGCAACGCTAATATGGATGGACGAGACATTGTATGCGTCATGCCCACAGGTAAGGTGATATTTGATGGATGTGTCCCGGTTGCTAATGTGCTGTTGCAGGAGGTGGAAAGTCTTTAACCTATCAACTGCCTGCACTCCTAACGCCAGGTTGTACGCTGGTGATATCTCCCCTCATTTCCCTGATGACGGATCAAATTCTACATCTGAGAGAATCAGGAGGCATGTCTGCTTCTATCTGATGTTTTTCTTCTTTAATGCTGTTGTCCTTCAAGTCGAAGCTGTCATGTTAACGGGGGGAACCCCACGACCTCTGCTAAATGAGATTCAACATCGACTAACATCCATGGCATCGTCTCGAGTGGATGATCAGCAAGGTCGAGAGATTAAATTATGCTACGTCACGGTAATTCAGCAGCCCAAATATGATATCGTGCTGATTTATTTCGCCAGCCTGAGAAAATAGCTAAAAGCAAGACGTTTATGTCTCTTCTGCGCAAGCTGGTGGAAGGCGGAAAGCTTGGTATGTTCCGAAGCTATAACCACGAAAACTCATTATTAGTTTGTCTATGTAGCTCGGATCGTCATTGATGAAGCTCACTGCGCATCTCAAATGGGTCATGATTTTCGGTACTACCGTTGCCCCTTCGAGCATATAAGCAGTTCACTAATTGGGCGTTAGCCCAGACTATAGAAAATTGAACATCCTTCGCCAGTTCTTTCCTCATGTGCCTATTCTTGCATTATCAGCAACCTGCCCACCGAGAGTCCTCCAAGATATTCTCAAGATTCTCAAAATGAAACCGGTAGTAGATGGCAAAGGTATCCGTATTTTTGAATGTGGGGTCAGCTGAAGCAATATGACGTTGCACCTAGCTGCCCCACATGATGGAACGGTGTATTTTTCAGCACCTCTGTACCGCAAAAATTTACATTACAATGTCTTGTCAAAGCCATCTTCAGCGAAAGAACTCATCGCAACAATGTCGGACTACATCCTGCAGAATCACCGTGGTCACAGTGGCATCATCTATTGCCTCGCGAAGAAGGTATTCTCATCCAAGGCACTACAAATATTGACCTCATATCCTTGAAGGACGCAGAATCGGTGGCGGAGAGCATCCAGGCGGTGAGTAATGGCCGCATTAAAACGGGCGTATACCATGCGGATGTCGAGGACGGTCAGAAAGAAAAGCTGCACATGCAGTGGAGAGAAGGGAAAGTTCAGGTAGTTTGTGCTACAATAGGTTCGCCTCGTGTGCCATATCACGTGGACTTCGGGCCTTGATGAGTTTCGGTGCAGCTTTTGGCCTAGGGATTGACAAGGGCAATGTTCGATTCGTGCTTCACCATACGGTACGTGTTTCACTTGAAATATTTATTTACGCAGTGACATTGCTAACATGGTATCCAAGATATCGGTTCGTGAAACCCCTGAAGTGTGTTATGTATACACTGAGTCTATATCATCTCACAGAAGTCTCTCGACGGATATTATCAAGAGTCAGGACGTGCTGGGCGAGATGGTCAAGATGCAGACTGTGTGTTATACTATCGTCCGCAGGACGCAACTCGCCAAGCGTCCATTACGTGCCATGACCAAGACGGTGTGGTGAAATGCGAGTCATCTCCATACGCAATTTGAAACATCACACTAAAATTCTCCGCCTCCACTATAGTGCATGACATGTTACGTTTCACACAAGATATGCAAGAATGCCGCAAGATTTTATTTGCCAAGTGGGTCTAACTCGTGTTTGCAACTCCATACCCTCACCCAGTATGTCTTGATGACTATTATAGGTACTTTTCGGCGTCATCAGATCTCTCTATGGCCTCGTGGACCACAGACGAATCAAACGCTATGGACCGATGTGGACATTGTGACAACTGCACGAGGTCACCTGACAACGTGGAGCACAAGGATGCCACAGTTGAAGCATGGCAACTTTTAAAGATCCTTGAAGCTGTAGAGGGCAATGGTGGTCGGCTGACCATTGCTGGCCTCAGTGACCTGGCACGTGGTCTGGGTGGCGGTTCATTCGAAACCGGTGGCGCCGGAAAGCGCCGGAAAGCCAAAGAGAAAATGCAAATTGACTTTGATTCCGTGGCTGGCGGTAAAGTTGGGTTGTCGAAGGACGTGAGTTGCCGTTGGTTCAATCGCGAGTTGATCGGATCTTAAACATTGTGACAAGGACATCGAGTCGTTAATCGTGCAGATGCTTGTTTTGCGCTACCTCGAGGAGGCATTTTCTTCGTCGGCATATACCGTGAATGTTTACGTTGTACCCGGTAATCAAGCGCTTCGGCTTACTCGCTTCACTCGTGAAGACGTCATCAATGGACGCAGCCCAAGAATTCAGTGCTCTTTCAGGAGACTTGGACGTAAAACCAAGACCAAGAAGGTCGCCGTTGACAGACAATCTCCTGGAATTTTGGAGCTTGAAGAAATCTCTGCTGGCCCGTCGCGAATTCGGAAGGCACCAAAAAAGAAACGACTGTATGAAGACGTATCGAACCCTGACGACCAGGATGTCGATGAAGCAGAGGATTTTACGAATCAGATAAGAATGCTTGATGCGGAGGAGTCGGATGCTGACGACGATGACGTTGTGGACTGGGCTTACTCACTTAGACCCCCACAACCGACTAAGAAACGGCGAACGAGTGGAGAAAACGCAAAGGGAATTCCTGCCAGATTAAATATAGGGATATTGAGCGACAAGCATGAAGTCATATCTCTCTCGTCAGACTAATGTACAAACGTGCGGGCATGTAACATCACCATGCTAAAGACGGGATACCAGCTCCAATAATGTGTTGGCGAAGAGCGCATGAACTAATAAAACAAGCAGGTTATCGAAAGCGAAAAATTGATCGGTGAAAGCTTTGAAGAGGAGTAGTGTCCATATAAAATAGCCTCATCGGGCGATGGACATGTCATCACTCGTCGTCAGAGGTGGGCGAGGAGGGAACAGCAGTAAGGTAACCAGCAATAATTCCATCCTGACTCTTATAATTCGTCGGCTTCAATACAGAGCGCAGGGGAGGTTTGGGTATCAAACGATGACCTAGGTCAATGCGAGTTCCTTCTTCGTTCTGCCACCCTTCTCCGGGCTCGGGGTAGTCGTCAAGATCAGGAGGGTAGGTGTCTCCTGGTGCTGGTGGCCTGTAGGAACCATCATTTCGCCAAAGTTGGTCCCTGAAAAACTGGTATTAGCCTTCATACACGCCATAAAAGTGCGACAAACCCTCTGCGATTGAACCACCCCTTCCTTCTCTCACTCGAAAGAATGGGAGATGGACATATTAAGTCATCGCACCACCGCACAGATCGTGTAGGCGGTGTGGTATTGGAGCGTATTGGACGCGGTGGCAGGACGTGTGTGTGATCGCCATCCGAATTGCGGCGATGTGATAAGTTCGGTGGACGAGAAGCAGGTTCAATGTTTAGTACAGGACCCTGCATAGCAGGGTGCTCGTAATGACCGCCGGGAACCATGTCCAAGCCCGGAGGCGGTGGGATAGTAATAGAAAGGTTCCCCTTGAGGGACGATGAACGCGACAGCTGTGATGTCGTCGTGTGCTGGCGAGCGTATGCTGCGGCATCATCACATGGCCTAGAGCGCTCGCTCGCCAACAGGATGCTGTCCTTACGTACTCTGGCGCTCACTGGAGGCGTCGGCAGTGGACGTGAAGGGTAAGGGGCGTAGTCCCCCTTATTGGCAGTCGCAGACGAGGGCCTGGAAGGGGGACTCGCCTCACCGCATGATGGGCACGAATGCCCTAGCGGGAAAGTCGCGGTATTCCTGGGTTGGTACGAAGGGGGTGACCGCGCACGAGTTTGCTCAGAGTTGGGCGAGGTAGCTCTGATCTGAAGCATTCGTGTATTAGGGGGGCTGTCGGTGGCACTGCTACTCGATGAACCGGAGGAGATCTGCGTGTTGACGGAGAATATAGAGTCACATTCGGTCGTGACATTAGAAGTTGGGTAGCGATATTCAGACTTGGATGACACTGAACGTTCATAAATGTATGTGTCAGGCACAGGTCCAGCGTGAATGGCGTATCTTCCGGAGGGTTTGTAGTCATATTGCCGCTTAACGAAGCCAGGATCCTCGGGTGGGTGTGGAGGAGCTTTTAATAGCTTCCTCGTGGCCTCCTGCTGGCGTGGAACGTGTCCATGGGACTGTTGTCTGGATTGGGAGTCTGCCCGTGCCATAGGGCGGTAGTCCACGTCCACTTTCGCCGCATATGGACGTGTAGGCAATGCCGGGGCCTTAAAGACCTGGACGGAGAACCCAGACGGGACCGGGAGGAAATAATTCTGCGCAGAACAACTATTCAGTATAAGGAATAATTAATGAACAGATATCATACTTTAGCTGCTCCACCACGGTCGTTACGAGAAGGAGGGCGGGCAACGGGATTGAAAGAGGAGAACATTATGAGCGGGTGGGGCTAATACATGGGTGATTCGTGAACGCAGTTTATAAGCTAAACCTCGGGTACACATAAGAGGACCGCTGGCGAGGGTAAGCATGAGGCTTTGTACACGAGTCAAACAGGTTGTTTAACACGCGTTTTGATGCGTATGTCAGAAATGAGATCCAGTTACCTATGGACGATGGGCACGATACATAGTGTGCATGTTGGCATAGTTGGAAAACTACAAGCTAGTGATGTAGTTGTAGTATCACCAAGATCAATAGTAAGTTCAACCAATTTTACCGCGCGTATATCATCACGTGCGTGTTTAGATGCTGCTTGGAATCGTATCCTCGCATGGCTTTTCGTTGTTTCGGAACTTGAGAGCACAACGAACCTTATTATACAGCCAGTGCTAAAGTTTAAACCAGCGCTTCGGCGAGTTACTTATCGTTTCATAAAACGTATCGTTAGAGTAGACGTCAAACTAATGAGACTGACCTGAGAATGGACCATATTGGGTAAACGAAGCGAGTGGGGACCATGAAACAACCTGCGGAGGTGCTTCGGAACTGGAAGCATCGATCAACTGAATGCTCCCGAACTTCTCCGTGAGTTCTCGCCGTCTTCACTATTCACCAATGGGACAGGGTAGAACCATCCTAGGGTCAAAGGGCGACGTTGTCAACAAATCGGAGTGAAAATAACAGCATCTTAATCAATCTCCTCGTGATCGAACTGAGCCAGAGTGGTGATCGAGATGGCTTAGGATACAAGGCAGAATCATAGAAGAAGATCAGAGAAATGGAGAGTGTCCATACCTAGTTATCGGAACAAGAGGAAAGCACTGCAGGGCGAAGGCGTTCAGCCTTGGGCATGTTCGATGCACAGCGAAGCGGTTAACCGCTAGCTACGGAGTGCAAGGGTGCTGTGAGGCGCTACATGAATCCAGCCTGAGCCTTTGGTGTTCTTCAGGAGAAGCCAAGTTACCACCAACAGGTGTATTGACAAGCCAAAATTTCCGAGGGCATATTGTGCATAAGTGTCACGAGTGCAGTATCCTGCAACGAGTTGGAAGTTTTTCCTCGGCAGTGCACAGCAGAAGTGTCCGCGCCTAACAATTCTAAGTTATTACTTGTAGACAAGCAACACACTGGCAGTAACTTAACATTTAGTCAATTTAGTCAGTTCCGTGTAAATGTCTATGTTTGGTAATTAAAGGACTAAATTCAGCCGATTTTTGATGAAAAACTACGAGCAAGTTTTGGTGGATATTGACACGTTCTTCGAGAAGACTTATCCCAAACATTCGCCATGAAGCTCAAAGAAATCCACAGGACATCCACCTTTGCCTGGTCGCCCACCGCGTCGCTTCCACTCATTGCAACAGGTTCTGTCGCTGGAGCGCTCGACGAGTCTTTCTCAAATGAATCTCAGCTCGAGATATGGCAACCAGATTTCATGGACAAGAACGAATATGATCTCGGAAGAGATGGCCTGCCTGCCCCAAAGGGCGCGGTCACCGACAGCTCAAGGTGTGCATGCTAGTCGCGTGCGACAATGGAAGAATGTGAAAATGATTGTGAATAGGTTCAACCGTATTGCATGGGGTCAAGTGCATAGAGACCGCTCACGCGGCGTCATTGCAGCTGGCATGGAAAACGGCGAACTTGCCCTGTGGGATCCAGCAAAAATAATTTCCAATGCCGAGTAGGTATATCTCCCTACATATTTTTCATCAGTTGACTATCTTGCCCCAGTGTCTCTGAATCTCTGATCCTTCGCAACACCAGCCATACTGGTCCTGTCCGTGGCCTTGATTTTAACCCTATACAAACAAATCTTCTGTCCTCTGGTGCCGTCAGCGGCGAGGTGCGCAAATTTCCTTGTGCAAGCCATTCTCTCTTAACACATTCGTTGTAACATAGGTTTATATTTGGGATCTCAATGACCCGTCGAAGCCGTATTCTCCTACGCCAGGCACACGGAGTACAAAACTTGACGAGATTACCTCGGTTGCTTGGAATCAGCAGGTCCAATACGTGCTTGCGGGCGCTAGCAGTACTGGATACACTGTTGTGTGGGATCTGCGAGGGAAACGTGAGGTGGTCGCCCTTGCATACGGTGGTGGTGCGGGCACGCTTGCAGGTCAGAGTGGTATTGGAAGTGGAATGGCTGTTGGTGGCAGACGTGGCATGAGCGCGATCGCGTGGCACCCAGACAATGTAGGCGCTCTTAATTTTTGATCATCAATAGGAGCTAATTGCACTAATTGCACTTTCAATGCAGGCAACGCGCCTTGTTACTGCTTCGGAGGATGACTTATCTCCCGTGATCATGGTTTGGGACCTTCGAAATGCACGCGCTCCGGAAAAAGTACACTCTCCACATCTCCGTTCACGTGTTGCTAATGCACTTCTTTTTTTGTTCCTAGATCCTCACTGGGCACGAGAAGGGTGTTTTATCGCTTTCGTGGTGCAAGCAAGATGCAGACCTATTACTTTCGTGTGGAAAGGACAACCGCGCACTTTGTTGGAACCCGCAAACGTCCGAGATCATTGGCGAGGTGTGCTCTCATTTATTTATTTAAGTGACATGTTTGAACTCATTCCTTTGACAGCTTCCTTCTGCAGGTAATTGGGGCTTCCAGGTAGAATGGTGTCCACGGAATCCGGATCTTCTGGCTACTGCTTTCTTCGACGGTACGGTTGGCATCCACTCCATCCAGTCTACGAACGACGCTACAGTTCCCCCTGTGACCCCAAAGGCCGATGGCGAAGATGTGTTTGGCGTGCCAGGCTACTCTCGTACCACTGCTCCGACGCTCAGTCTTAAACAACCACCTAAGTGGCTTCGTCGCCCGTCTTCCTGTTCGTTTGGGTTTGGTGGACAGCTTGTCACCATTAGCAACCTACCCGGTGCCTCGGGGAAGAACCAGAGCAGCGTCGTGCACATTCGAAAAGTTATAGCAGAAACAGATATTGTCGACCGGGTGCGGAAGTTGCAAAAAGCCGTGGATACCGACACTTTGAGCACCTTCGCAGAAGAGCAGGTTAGCTCGGAGAAACCTGGTGAAGATGGCTGGAAGGCCTTGCTTAGTTTGTTCCGCGCAAATTCGAGGGACGAACTTGTCACGCTACTAGGCTATTCCAAAGAAGAGGTCAAAGGGCGCATCGAGGAAGCAATCGCAAAGCTGAAGGAGAGCGCGTCAATGAACATGCTCAGCTACAGCGTGGATGAGGCCGGCGCCGAGGCTACGACATTTCACGAGCCGGTTGTGTCCTTTGCAGAACCCGAAACACAACAGGATGGCAGTGAGGAGGATTTATCGACGATGGGTACTGAGAAGACGCCCTCGGAGGTGAGCGCCAGCGTTGCATCCGATGCCGTTCAGGTCACGGACGGTGAATCTACGACGACTGCTCCAAGTCTCTTCGGTGATGAAGGTGCCCTTGATACACCCCAGATGGATGCGGGTGCCGACTTCTTCAGCACTATTGGCACTGCAGCCGAACTAGAGGTGCCGCATCATAACTACGGTGCTAATTCGAGTGTCGCTGCCACAATTGGCTCCGGTCCTTCGAGTATAGCAAGCGAGAACCTGAAAAACAACACATTCAGGATCTACCCCTCTGACGAGAGTGAGACGGATGGGCTGGTGACGAAAGCATTGGTGCTTGGCGACTTCGAGTCTGCCGTTTCGTTGTGTCTGTCTGCCGAACGCTATGCGGACGCCATCTTGCTCGCAATCAAGGGTGGTGAAGATCTTCTTCAACGCACCCAGAAGGCCTACTTCGAACGCCGGACAACCTCCCATCCCTATCTCCGTTTATTCCAGAGCATTGTCACCAATGACCTCTCGGACATTGTTCAAAATGCCGATCTTCAAGAATGGCAAGAGATATTTGTGGTGTTGTGCACCTTTGCAAGCCAGGAGGAATTCTCAAATCTTGCGGAGCAACTCGGAAGCAGACTGGAGTTCCAGAGCAGTCTGATGCGTGCGAGCGGTGCAGAAAACGAAAATGATACCCTCGAGCTGAGGAAGACGGCGACTTTGACCTACCTCGCCGCAGGACGGTTGGAGAGACTCTTGAATATCTGGATCGACGAGCTAGCCGAGGAGGAGAAGTTATTGTTGGATGATCAGGATCAGCTGAACGGTTCGCGGTATGCAGCCCATGCACATGCTCTGCATACTTTCATAGCAAAAGTGACCGTCTTCCGAGATGCTATTAAGTACGTGGACGGCGATCTGGCACAAACACCAAGTGAAGACGCCGGTGCCAAAACGTACAAGCTGAGCGCGCTGTACGATCGGTACTTCGAGTATGCGGACATGCTTAGTACCCAGGGTTTGGTGAAGGAGGCTGTTACATTTTTGAAGTTAACGCCGCCAGATTACACAGGGTCTGCACTGGACTGCGCAGGAATTAGGGAGCGTCTTCTAGTGGCTTCTGGAGAGCGCAAGGTGGTTCAGGCTGCTCCTGCTACACGCCCCAGTCGTGCAGCTGTTCCAACTGTCCCTGCACCTGCACCTGCTTTTGTTCCGCCATTTAGCTATGTCAACTACGTGCCATCTGCTCCAGTTGTCACTGCTCCTAACTCATTTGCACCTGCTCAAACTGTCTCTCAGCAATCTAGCTATGGTCCATACGCTCCACCCACCCCCGCAAAGCCAGAGCTTCCACAACACCAACAACCTCCATTGACCCATGGACCTGCCCCTCCATCTGGCCCGCCGAAACGTATGCAAAACGGAGGCTGGAACGATGCTCCCGTTGTTGCCAGCGATCGTCGCACCCCGCTGAGTCTTAATAAGCCCCAAGCAATAATGTCACCCTTCCCCAATGCTCCTTCTCCAAGAATCGCATCACCTCCTACTGCTGGCCCACCATATGTAGGCGCTGGGCATGGACACGGTCAAAATGCTCCCGCTCCACCACGCCCAGCGAGCGCGCAGAGCCGGCCACCCCCACCTCCGCAGGCACAGCGGACGATGCACCCACCACCTCCCCCTCAGGCTCAACCTCCATCTGTACGCCCTACTCATGCGCAAGGCATGCCACCTTCAAATCGGTTAATGTCTCCTGCGCAACAGCATGCTCCTCTTCCGTCTGGTCCTGGTCCATACTCACCATCCATGCCACCCGCCCAGCTTCAACCTCCTGGTCCGTATGCACGTGCCACTCCTCCACCTGGTGTTTTACGTGGCCCTGGACCTCCCGGACCACCCAGACCGTATGCAACACCTCCGCCCGGACACGCCGGTCCTCCTGCACCTCCACCAGGTCCCTATGCACCTCCTCCCGGCCAAATTCAGCAGCCACCACCAGGTCCCTATGCGCTTCCTCCTGGCCAAACTCAGCTGCTACCTCATGGACTTCCACAAGGACCACCGCGGGCGGGTCCCGCACACCCGCTTGCTGGTCTGCCTCCCCAACAGGGACCTCCTGTATCAGCCGGAGTTGCCAGTGTAGTGCAGCCTCCACGTGCCCGCCAAGGTCCACCACCACCGAAATATCGTTCGTCTTCTTGATGGATGCACAAGGCATGCAGCTGACTATTAGTTCTAGCTCCGGGAGATCGGACTCATATTTCGGAGTCCGCGTTGCCCATATTCAATATCCTTAGCGAACACGTTGCTCGGATGAAGCAGATGACGCCAGTACGTGTACTTTTTCTCATATTGAGAAGACCTTACCTGACTTTTTCATAGCCGCAACAACGGCGAATGGTCGAAGACCTAGAGCGCCGAACCAATTCTTTGTTTGATGCTTTGAATTGTGAAACATTGTCCCAGTCTGTGGTTGACCAGTTGCTTATCTTGGCAAGAGGTAAGTTACACTCTGCATCGACGGCTTGGGAGGTTCTGATTTCATGGGTTATGAACAGCCATGGAGGCGCGCGACCGAGAGGCTGCGTTGTCTATCCACGTTGACCTTCTTACTCGTGGCTCGCAGACGGATGACATTGGCCTGTGGATGTCGGCCATCAAACAGCTCATCCTTCGCATGTAGACGACTTGCGGCGAGTCTTGACAATGCTCGGAAGTACTATCCACGGGACTATTTAGATATGATTTTGATGTTCAATACGAAAATATTCATTCACCAGTCGTCGGATTTCCTGAACACACTGCTTTCATTGGCGGAAAGGAGAATGACTGTCTGAAGCTCCCAGAATGGGGTCCAGGGAGCTTCCAGGGGACTGGCAGTAACGACGGACCTCCACAGATGCATCATGAGAACTCAAAGAATAATACGCAAGTGCCTAGCGAAGGGCTAGGGTAAATCAGTACAAGTCTATTATACTACGAGTATACGGCAATGATTAGCTAAGATGCTGGAGGGCGATAGTAATACCTATTAGTACCATAAGGCCGCGTTAGAGGCTCCCGTAGTCAGTCAGACCTTGAAAGAAGGAAGACAGTCATTCCTTCTGTTCAAGCCACAAGGTGCAGAAGTGAGAAGTATCTAGAGCGTGTGGTGTCGAAGGTGACCAAGGCGCAAGAATGGTAAAGAAGAAGCTAACATTTACCATTATGATAGCGCGTACACTTTCAAAGCCATGGTTTCTATTGCAGATTGGACATGTAAGTCTCCATGATTCGCAACTCGGCACCTTGTCCTCGGATAACTGTGCTCATAGTTCCGTCGGTTTATATGTTCAGACTCTGGTGTTTCTAGGTATAAAACGTGGATAAACTCAAACGCGTCCTCTTCTCGTGCGCACACCAGGCCCATCGAAGACTACCAGCCGCTCATACCGTCCGACTCTTCCCTCGAGACAGAAGAAGAGGTCAACATGATTCTTTCCTCGCCAAAAATACCCTCAGTCACCACACGCCTCCCTCTATCCTATGCTTCCCCATGGGCATTCGTGGAAAGCCTATTTGCACGCTTTCTCAGTATATGGACGCGCTCGTTCACGCTTTCATTGATTGGAGGACAGCTCTTGAGCATGTGTATTACTTGTTCTTCGGTTATGACAACGGAGTTGGTAGATCGCAATTGGGTACTTCCGAGCACTCAGACGTTTTTCACGTGAGTTGTGAATCTGGGTGGTTGCAGACTGTCTTGTTGACTGGCCCAAGATATTTGTCACTCTTTATTATCTACACTCCCTATACCATTCACCGATGTGAGCCATGACAGGTATGTTCGTATGTTGATACTGACGCTTGCCCAGATGGTATAAGAGGCTGGGGAAAGTTGGTATTCCGCGACGGATGGAAATGTAGTCATCCGAGCTGCGCTGCCCATTCGATATTGACACCTTTTCAGACTTCCTCTTTACGGTGGGCGACGTACAGGGAAGCTTCCTGGCAGTAAAAGTATATTTTCCGTTTTACGTGCGATCACCTGCACATGTCTAATGAAGGTATCTCTTCTATTGTCTTATAGGCATATGGGTATACCGATCTCTTATCTTGCATGCTCCTCGATGCGTAAGTACTCAATCCTTTTGGTTGAAAATGTCTTATCCGCGCGTCGTAGCTGGGCAATTCCGGTCTGTCTTTTCATTTGTTGGATATACATGGGGACTAGGTATCACTGGACTCAGATATTGGTGAGCCCTATTTGTCCTATCTACGCTCGTTCGTTTTTTGAGTGTTTAGGGGGTCGTCATCTGCATCGGAGGCCTTGGAATTCTCGTTGCATCGGATGTACTCTCGGGTAGGGATGAACATGCAGAAAATCGCGGCAAAGGCGACGCATTCATGCTTGTGGCAGCGACGATATTTGGCATTGGTGAGTGCTATCATTACTAATACATCGTCAAGAGGTTTACAAATGACGCGGACAGTAAATGCAACAGAAGAATTCTTCGTTAGGCATTCTCCTCTGTACGAGGTAGCGTATCCTTATTCAGTTGAAGTAATATTGAGATGCGATATGTTTTTAGGTCGTTGGTCAAATTGGCATGTGGGGTGTGTTAGTTAATGGTATCCAAGCCATGTCCCTCGAACGTCAAGATATGGTCCTCGCTTCTTGGAACGGAACGACAAGTATGTCCTTGCCCATATTCTACGTAATCATGAACTAAATGATAAGTGCAGTTGGCCTGCTCGCTGGGTACACCGCATGTGAGATCGGCACATCATGGTTTTCATTATGGACTAACGACATAATAAAGCGATATTCATCGTGTACTCGGTTGCACCCTTGCTTTTCCGCATGGCGTCGTCTTCGTACTTCAACATTGCTCTCTTAACAAGCGATTTTTATGGATTGCTGTTCGGTGAGTGTCTGCAATGAAGTGACTTTCACCTGATTGACGATAATTCACTGTGACAAGGTCTCTTACACTTCGTACGTTGTGCTTCAAGTTGACCCGATGCATCATTAACGGTATATGCAGCATTACTCACCCTTTTGGTCCTATTTCCCGGCCTTTGCTGTTGTCATCCTGGGGTTGGTGATTTACTTCTGTCATGCGACGCGTAAGCCGCCCAGCTGAGTTTCATATACTATTGCTGACAAGGTAGATGTAGCGGAGGAACAAGGCGAGTGGGACGTCCAGATACCGACGTATGTTATGAAGACGACACAGAGAGGGGATGAGAACGCAGATGCGAACCAAATCGTAACCTCGTTTTCAGATCACGAGCGGTACGAAAGGCCGGACGAGTTCTCATGAGATTTGGAATACATGGGTGTGCTATTCATAACTCTTCCTGTTGGCGTCAATTCTGCCAATGTAACCACGGAGAATGTAAATTGGGATTTAGGAAGAGCTATATGAACCAATGACTTTCGATTGATATCAGCGATCCAATGCAATTGAAACACACGCGCCGCGCTGAGCGATTGGTTGTATCAGATACGGCATGACTCTTGTTTGCTGGCAGTGATTCCTTGCCAAAGGATATATCACGACCAATATGTACGGTGTGAGCCTACGAAATGGGCACCGAAGGTTACTCCCGGATAGAAGACTGAAAGGAAGGCGATAGTGTGTATGCATTTGAATACTGTACGTAAGAATGATATTCCTCTTTATTAGAAGGAACGCGTATTGGGGAGTTATTTCAAGCTCAGACGGCGCATGCCGGCTGTGCCGAGGTTAATGAACAGGTGAACAACGGAGCGACAAAGAAGACAATCACTCCTATGTATGGACAAATTCAGCGAAAATGCTCATTGTCGACTTCCCCACATCATGATCATCCATGTAAGCATCTTGATCCCGATATTCGTCGACGAGTTTTGAAATCACCGCGGCTCGAGGGTCGAGATAGAAGCTTTCTCGTGATGCTCTACTGACTCTTGTGCGACCCAACACAACAACTGGAAGGTGTAACTGTTGTATTATAATGTCAACCTTCTTTTACTGTGTTGTGGGGTTTGGTGGCCTGGGTGTAGCGTGAGCGCTTGTCCCATTTCACATTGTGTACGCAACACACAACACTTCACCGATGTCTTCTTACTATTTTAATGATGGTGGAAGAGACGTCGCATCAGGTTCAGAAATGCAACTAGCTCGACCATCATCGTCTTTAATGCATGAGAAGTCCTTCGAAATTTAAAAGGGAAAATATCACAAGGTTAGTCTGTCAAATCTCCCTTGTGCCATTAGGGAAAAGCGGGGCTACACTGTAGCCCTACTGGGTCTATATTGCGCAAGTAGCTGACAAGTCGAGTGTGACCCCTGCCAAATGTGTGACAGTAAATTATTTATGAGTACATGTATTGTACCGAGAAAATTTGATTTAAAGAAGTCTGCCTGGCAGTCATCAGTTCTTCTCGTCGTACTAGGGTACTACGAAAAATACGAAGTTGTATTGATAAGTTGAGTGAAAACTGAGGATCACCATACTGCATGCAGCCGACCTCGATCTGCCGGCATAAATCAAGGAGATCTGTGCGTGTAATTGATGAGTGTGCATTGTCATCATCATTGCCGTCGTCGTCATCAGAATCAACATCGATGACTTCACTGTTCGCAATGGCAATCTCGGCGACGGACCTGCATCTGCAATGGCTTTGTCGGGCTTTGTCATCACCTTCGAATGCAGAGAGATTTAAAGTGCCGAACAATTTCACTTTGGGATGCATTAGGATGAGTGTCGACAAATGAATAGACTGCCATCCAGTCAGAGAGTGTGAGATTCTGGCGAGGAGTTGAACATTCTGGGGAGTGAGCTGAAGTTCGAGGAGAGTCTCCACCACTTTTCTACCGCTTTACAGGTTGGTTGTAAGCAGCGGGTTTATCACGGGGTTTGCACTTCAAGTTTGTAGACATTTTTGTTCGTATATGTGACGTTGTAATTTGGTTGTAATCATAGGTGATCACCCAAGTGCTCATATACATACTCGAATTAGACAATAGACCTACCAAAACAAAAGATTGATGTAGTACCAATGTAAGTATTCCCCGTCCTGTCTTGGTGCCTCATAATGCATAATGGCCCTCCAAAGGTCATGCATTATGCAGCTAATTAATTAGGAACCACGGCGGGATCCTGAAAAGTTGATGCATTATGAGATTTGTGCATTGTGAGCATATCTACTGTAGTTGCATGCGGACATAAACTGAAATAGTACTGAGTAGTACGACTCGAATGTACGGTTATCGGCCATAATTCGAAAAAGAGTCATACATTGCTATGCCCAGTCTATACAAATAACTCGAGAAGTCTATGAAACTATACATTACAATGGTATCACGATATCGACGTCACTCCGGGTCATCCTCCGCATCACTAAAAAGGCCACCACGGTTGTTCTACTCTTCAACCGCTGCATCAAACGCACTTCTGGACATAGTGCACACATTCTCCTGACCATGGGCGTCTACCTTCGAGTGGACGCTAATGAACGACGATAGGAGATAATAATTTCGTATTATGACAAAGACATACCGGCCAATGTCATGAAGATGCGACAAGAGCTTTAGAAGCAGTCCCTGTGACTTAGGGTACTCGAAGTCCGTGAGATTATCGAGGTTTTCGTCAAGGATATCCTGATACTCGTCGACAGTGAACATCTTGTTTGTTTATGTACCACTGCTCCTCGATGCAGCTTTCGATCTAATAGAAATTAGTACCTAATAACTCGTGCAGCAGAAAATGATTCGACATAAACAGCAGTTATGATCCAACCCTAAGGAATGGTTTATAGAACTCGGGGTACAGCACACCGCCATCTTTCTTGTCACGAAACCATATTGCATTGATGCCCTTCTGAACGATTTTCGCACCGTACAAACCTTTTTCCGTCCGGCGAGCGCGTCTGACAAGGCATCATTAAAGAAAGAAGACAATACAATTGCTTACCTCATAAACGAAGATGAAATCCCTCTTGAGATCCCGTGCGAGCATGATGTTGCGATCAATAATCGCTTCGTGCTCGTCTCGAATCCATACTTGTCTGCAACGTAAGGCCGGATCTTAGTCTTGACCTCACCACGAAGGTGCGAGCCTCGGGCAGTAATCTAGGCAGCAAGTCAGGGATTGAGTCATATATTAGAAAATTACGACAAACCATTTTGATAAGCTTGGCAACATAAGTTACTCGAGTGCTTAACCTTTCACACGCCTCGGTCCATGCTAATTTTGCCCAAGCAACTCACTGGGCGCCATGTGCTGTGGAGACACAATGTGCAGCCTGGCACTCATCGTCACGGACTTACATCTGCGAGAGTAGAATATTTTATGGTGAGCCGAAGCAACTATGGTCGTGTTTAATTCCGGTTGCGGAGCGCCGCAATGTCTTGTATGGCATTCCCCTTGTTGGCTTTGCGGTGATTCCTTGCCAAAGGATAATTACGTAGTCCAGCAGAATGGACTCTGATGATAGTCTCAGACAGAAGATAATAATACCAGAAGCACAACCGGCCCCCAGAAATATTGGTGGCGTATCTGGCGGAAGATGGAAAATTTCTTGCGGGATCTGCCTACAGCGTAAGGTACTCAAAACCAGCGTCTCTGTGCGGCGCCGGGAATTCGTTTCCTCAACTTCGTAGAGGGGTTTTACCAATTTCAGCTTTTTCCCCAGGATGTTTCAAATTTTGTACCCAGGCGAAAGCACAGCGTCAGAGCAATAGCACCCAGCTCACTCTTGTGGAGTCTCATCGGCGGGCTGGCGTGACGGCCGAAGTCCTCGCATGCGTTAACAGTACTTCCAGAGCGCAGTATAACCTCCCATAAGCTATATAATATTGACTTCTGATAGCGGGGTAATTGAGTTTTTTTTTAGAATTCTGGTCAGCAAGCATTAAGGCACTGGGATCAAGTAGATCTATACCGCTTTTGGTTTTCGGTAGTAGTTGCACTCAGTGATGGAAAATTTGGTTCGGTTCGGGCAAAGCCCGGTTCGAACCGCGGTTCAGGACCGTGGTTCGGTTCAAGGCTCAAGGCTCAGGGACAGCTGGTCGAGGGTTCAGTTCTCCATTCACAGTTCCCTGAGCCGATTTGAATGAAAGCGTTCGAACGCCGAACTTGAAACAAAGTAAGTTGTCGTAGGTGCCTTAGAATGAAATGCGTTTTCTTGTCTGCCATTGATTTGTGAACTGTCACGTGTGTGGGTTGATTGACTTTGACGCGTCAACATGATCGCGTAGTCCTGACTCCTTAGTGTTCTTCAACGTTCAACGTCACTGAACCGTTCACCATGCGAGAGAACTTTTTCTTTGTTTCCGAAATCCTCTGTTGGTCACCCCCCCATACCATGCACGCCATTTGTACGTGACATCAACCTTACATGCTGCACTACTATCTTCTCTTCTGCCAGCACCCGGCAAGAAACGGTAACGCACTAATGACACGAATTCCCTTCCCAGAACACTGCGTTCGTTGCGCCATTGCCCCAGTACTAGGTATCGTTATTTAGCTTATAGGGACTGAGGGACTTGAGGGACTATTATCAGGATCAAGATTCAAGAAGCATGGTCACGGTGTGAGGAATCAATATGCAAGTTAGTAATGGACGGACCCCGAGGTCAGAAGACTGAGAGAGGAGCGGCGACCATTGGGGGGCCTTGTCATCTTGTGATGCATGGTGGTGGTTGACCCGATGCACTTAAATGGATTGTTGGGTTTAGGCCGTACCATCTTCCATTCCGGGTGATCGGATACACTCGCTTACAATCACGGTGTTAATCCGTACGTGCTCGAGGTTTAAAAGGGAAAACATTGGAGAGCTAGTCTATTAACTGCAGTTCTCTCTGTGATCAAAATGTTCAACCACACCTTACCCAACGTGCCGCATTATGAGCCTGTACCTCCTACCAAGGCATCTTGTCCGTGCAATGTCTCTGCGTACTGCAAATTATCGATGTGCTCATTGACAACTTAACAGTGGAATATGCCGACCTTGACATCATCGACTTTTCCAAGGCCGACACCGAGGAAGGTCGCGCCGCGCTCGCAGATCAAGTTAAGAACGGCCTCCGTAATCAGGGATTTTTGTATGTCGTGAACCATGGATATACGCAGGAAGAGGTAAAGTAATTTACCTAATGTCGTGTGCGTTATTTATCATATCTCGACTTAGACAACTCGGATGTTCGACATTGCGGACGTCCACTTCTCGTGCATCCCTGATGACGAGAAGCGCAAGTATACAACAAACATGTTTGAAACTGGGTCAGAAGCAGGTTTCAAACCACGCAAATACTGGGTACGTTGTACTTGCGTCTCGCCCAACTCATAAGCATTTGAAACAAGTCGATCAGGTTCAGGCGAACGGTGGCGGGATCCCCGACCACATAGAGCAATATTCCTGTGAGCACGATGTATTCATTTTTCATCAATCTCCTCACGTACTTTCCAGACAACGGTGGTGCGGACACACTTGAACACCCAGAGGCACTCCGCCCTCTCCTCCCAGAGATCGACAAACTTTACAAATTCAGCCATTTCAACGTGTTGCATACCATTCTGAGGTAAATATGCTGCCCCCCTGGATGATTATCTGATAGCAACTTTTCGCTAGGCTTATTGCACGCGGCCTTGAGCTACCCGAAGACACGCTTGTCAACAAGCATAACTGGGACCGCCGTAACGATTGTTCTAGTAAATACTTTGTACAGCATTCATGCTTACTGTTACTGACTTGTCCATCAGTCAAATTCTTAAAGTAGTGAGTACTCTCCTAAATCAAATTCTGCTGTATAGAAGTATAAGCATATTAGCTATCCATCACCAGACGAAGACAAGCTTTTGCTAAACGGACACACCGGTCAGTAATCTCGCTCACAAAACCAGAAGAAAAAGGTGCTCATCGTGTTATCACAAGATTACGGAACCATTACGATTTTATGGAGTCAGCCAGTCGCCGGACTTCAAATTCAGACCCATGAGGGCGAATGGCGTTGGATCCGTCACATGGACAATGCTCTTGTAGGTGGTCACCACGTTCTATCACTTATACATGTCATAAAGGCAGTACAGGTTATCAACATAGGCGACGCAATGGAATTCCTTACCGGTGGATACTACAAGGCTACGATTCACCGCGTTGTACAGTCTCCAGAGGATCAACGTCAATATCCTCGCCTTGGATCAATCTACTTCGCTAGGGCCGACAATGATGTCAAGTTAGTGCCGTTGGTTGAAAGCCCGGTCTTGCAGAGAGAGGGAATTGAGAAACGTTGGGACGATAGCCATGCACCGACGATGATACAGTGGGGAAAAGACAGGGTGTTGGCTTTTGGAAAGCAAGGCGTAGATGAAGTGACCATTAACGGTGTGTCAGTCGGGTACTACAAGTGAAGCTTCAAGGTATAGTTATACTACCCCAAGAGGTGTGCAATAGAAAGAATCCAATCAGTAGCATGTAGAATTGTTCTACGGTCATACGTACTACCACCGTGACCGTGACCTATAGAAATGGATTATAGGTGAATAGTCCAATACTATGTGTAAGGATTACCAATCGTCTACCGCCGGAATAAGCACGATACCCGATCCCTTCATTAGTACCTACCTTTTCAATTCCTGTCACTCGTTAAACCCTTTCGTTCATCCCCATTCTCCTATTCGCAACGCTACTGCCTTTACCGATCGCTAATTTCACTGAGTGGGAATTCCCGAAAACGAGATCCCTCCACTGAATTCATCACAATTGTTGACGAACAACCATGAATTTACTTATGAAAATTATATGTGTAGACTCGGGAGATGTATGTCTATACAGGAAAAATACGTTTTACTAGTAGCCCTAGGGTTGTGTTGAAGTGGTCCTGTGCATCAAAAAGTCATTTTTGTGTTTCAGTTAACGGTTGATGACTGTCCGAGTGTATTATCTTTCCCGTACACCTACTTGCGCTTACGACAGTATGTAAATCAGGCACGCCTTGTATGACCGGCTTACACGCCTAGTGTCTTCCGCAACAAAAAACCTTGTGTCTGTGTGTCGTCTGTCATGTGCTGTGGAAACACGATATGTGGCTTGGCACTCATCGTCACGAATTTACTAATCTGTGAGAGTAGAATGTTTTACGGTGAGCTGAAGCAACTTTGGACGTGTTTAATTTCGGTTGCCGAGTGCCGTGATATTCAAATATGACATTCCCCTTGTCAGCTTGCGGCGATTCCTTGCCAAAGGATAGTTGCGTGGTGTGAGTCAGCAGAATGGGCCTTGATGATAATCTCGGACAGAAGACTGAGGGGAAGTCGATAATAAGCCTGTACTACTCACCCGCCTACACGGAATCAACATCATCATCCTTGGACTAAGTCAGCAGAAGCAAGGAAGACCGCACTCGTCAACTTTCGGTCCTTCCCACTACTCCATCTACTATATCCAACCTGATTCCTGTATCTATCCGCTTCGGCGGATGGGTACGCGTTATGCTTGTCATTCGATAGACCTCCATTACATTGCACGCGTTAGTATCAAAGTCATCTCATTTTCGTTAGGGTGGCGCGTCTAAAACGGCCGGCGGGAAAGGCGGACTGGTGGGGTACGCCTTACACCGGGGCATTCGCGCGCCCAGAGATGCGTCAGGGACACTGGAGTCCCTTAGACTAGCACGTATTGTCATCCATAGAGTCAGGACATAAATTGGAAACAAAAACAAAAAAAGCCTGTATACTAGCAAATGTAAGTAAGAATGATATATCCAACATCACGATTCCTAAGTATATTCGGTCAATATATTCCCCTTGTTTGCTGGCGGTTATTTCATGGACAAATATAAGGCAAGAATCTGATTCGGGAAGCGTAGTCACGGTGAGAGGAATGAATATGTAATGGATGGACCGCGAGGTCAGAAGACTGAGAGAAAAGTGACAATCATTGAGCATGATGTACCGATTAACACGGTGACTGTAAGATCATAAGTGTGTCCGATCGCTCGGAATAGAAGATGGCACGGTCTAAATCCAACAATTCATATAAGTATATTGAATCAACCGTCATCATATGTTATACATGAGAAAGCTCTCCAAGGTTTAAAAGGGCAATATTACAAGGCTAGTCTATCAACTGTGGTTCTCTCTGTGTACTCAAAATGTCCAACCTTATCATACCCAACGTGCAGCATTATGAACCTGCACCTCCTACCAAGGCACCTTGTCCGTGTGATGTCTCTGCGTACTGCAAATTATTGACGTGTTCACTGGCAATTTGACAGTGGAGTATGCTGACCTTGGCATCATCGACTTTTTCAAGGCCGACACCGAGGAAGGTCGCGCCGCGCTCGCAGATCAGGTCAAGAAAGGCCTCCTTAATCAGGGATTTCTGTATATTGTAAATCATGGATATACGCAGGAAGAGGTAAAGAAATTTCACTCAAGTCGTGTGTCTCATAGCCTCGTTTATCATATCCCGACCAAGACAACTCGTATGTTTGACATTGCGGACGTACACTTCTCGTGCGTCCCTGATGACGAGAAGAGCAAGTATGCAGCAAAAATGTTTGAAACCGGGTCAGAAGCAGGCTTCAAAACACGCAAGTACTGGGTACGTGGTAGTTGCGTCTCGCCCAACTCATAAGCGTTTGACACAAGTCCGTCAAATTCAGGCAACCGGCGATGGAATTCCCGACCAGATAGAGCAATATTGCTGTGAGCAGGATGGATTCATTTTTCATCGACCCTCACGCACTTTCTAGACCATCGTATGGACACGCTTGAACACCCAGAGGCACTTCGCCCACTCCTTCCAGAGATCGACAAACTTTACAAATACAGCCATTTCAATGTGTTGCATACCCTCCTGAGGTAAAGCCCTGCCCACAAGGATGATTCCCTGATAGCAACTTTTCGCTAGGCTTATTGCACGCAGCCTCGAGTTACCCGAAGACACGCTGGTCAACAAACATAACTGGGACCGCCGTAGCGATTCTGCTAGTTAATACCTTTTACACAATTTGTGCTTACTGTCGCTGATTTATTCATCAGTAAAATTCATAAAGTAGTGAGTACTCACCGGAAAAAAGCAGATTTTACTCCACCGAAGCTCAAGTATAGCTACCCATTAACGGAGGAAGCCAAGCTTTTGCTGAACGGACACACGGGTCAGTAACATCTCTCACAAAGGAAGAAGGAAAGGGTGCTCATCGGTGTTACTGCAAGATTACGGAACCATTACGATTTTATGGAGTCAGCCAGTCGCTGGACTGCAAATCCAGACCCCTAAAGGCGACTGGCGTTGGATCCGTCACATGGACAATGCTCTTGTAGGTGGTCACCAAGTTCTATCACTCTCATGTCATGAAGGCGGTACAGGTTATCAACTTAGGTGACGCAATGGAATTCCTTACCGGCGGGTACTACAAGGCTACGATTCACCGTGTTGTACAGCCCCCAGAGGATCAACGACAATATACTCGTCTCGGATCGTATTACTTCGCCAGGGCCGACGACGACGTCAAGTTAATGCCGTTGGTTGAAAGCCCGGTGTTGCAGAGAGAGGGGATTAAGAGGCGTTGGAAGGATAGCCATGCACCAACGATGATAAAGTGGGGACGAGACAGGACAAAGGCTTTTGGAAAGCAAGGCGTAGATGAGGTGACCATTAGCGGTGTGTCAATCGGGTACTATGACTGAAGCTTCAAGGCGTGCGATAGAAAGAATCCAGTCAGTGAAAGGTAGAATGTTCGACGGTAGTACTTACTACCACCATGATTGTGGTGTAGTCACCCTATAGAGATAGCTCATCGATGAATGAAGATAGTCCTATACTATGACCATGATGCATGGCACAAATTTCCTTAGCGATTTCCTATCACTTAGAGATCGACGCGATCAAAGGAATTGAAGGAGTTATATCATGTGAGACATCAAAAAATAAACGTAGCGAGAACGGAGTGCAAGAGCTGTTAGCTCGTGCAGGATATTATTAAATGCTCACGAGTATGACGGAATGATATCAGCAATCACGCCTAACCAAACGAGTGGCAGACGAGGAATAGAATGTCTGGCTTTCCGGGAGAGCTTTTAAAGACATTTTCTAGATGCGCCTGGTGACCGTTGGTCATGGTGAGTGGAGCATTCTAAGCATCCGACAGCCTTGAAAGGAAACCTTTGCGTCTTCTGTACACTCGTCCAGACTCCAAACCCTCTCCTCTATCTTGATGTGTTTGATTGTGGTTTGTTACAGCAGTTTGCAAATGTAATGACGATCATAAAATTCTCGCGCCTGTGACCAAAAAAGGAAAACCCTCTCCAAAACTCCGCCGAAGGCCTCTTTGCTGAAAACTCTGGTCTCTTCCTTGATGAAGTTTGCACATGGCTCGCGTTCCAGCATAACATCACCATCCCCTTCGACATTATCACGCAAATATGCGAGGCTTACAGATGTTTTTGTTCGGGGAGACCGCTACTCTCCGTGTGCTGCCATGAGGACGTGGTATTCTATTAATTTCCTTTTTGGTCATATTCCTTTTTGGTCACATAGGCGCGAGAATTTTATGATTGTCATTACATTTGCAAACTGCTGTAAGGTTGTTACTGCGTGTGGTGTGGGTGCAGCAACGACGCAAGAGATACGAGTTCGAAGGGGAAGAGGTTGATCATGATGGGTGAGTGAGGGGGCGTACGGTAAAGATAGACATGCTTATATATCTACGAAGGATGGT